>PVLD010030079.1:0-17286 GCA_004027595.1 Dinomys branickii
AGAGAGAGAACCTCCCGGAGGAATGCCACTCAGACATAGGAATATAGCAACATGTGAAGGACAGAGAGGAGGGAGGTGGATATCCTGAACTCAAGAAGGATCTGAAATGGGAACTGAAACCCTCGGAAAGACTTCAGCAAAACCTCCTCTGGAGGAGGGGATCGGAGATCTGCCATTGCGCAGTCGGAGACGGAGAGGGAGGAGGTCGCGCTCCAAGCACACCCTTGGCCCACGCCCTCCTTTCAGCATTGGCAGCTTCAGCTTCGGAGACCCATTGCCCAGCTGCAAGGGTTGGGGAACGGTAATGCTGGAGATCAGGAGGAGGTGGGAGGAGAAGAGCCTCTGGCATCAAGGCAACGGTACAGAGCCAAAAGGGTCACAGAGGGCGCCCCATGGGGGCGCGTGCCCCACGGCTGCTCCGCTGAGAGCCCCGCTGAGGGCACCTCATGGACTGGACCTGCTCCCACCCATAGCACGACGACAGGGTGGAGCCAGGCGGTCCACTGTGAACATATGTGCTTTCCCACCTCCGACCATGGCAGTTTGTATACACCCATGTATGTTATAGTATAGTCTGAGGCAGCTATATCTCTTCCCAAGGTGAGAGTCCAAGGATATAGATAAACCCAGGAGTACAGTTATTATCACAGGGAAGATGACTGGTTGAGTGGTAGGGCAACGGAGATGAGGTGAAAAATTGAATGATCAAGTGGGCCATCATCTGTGTAACCTGAGTAACAAAGGTGAAGGTAACATTATATAGGACAGCATCCAGAGCTAATTCCCTTCTGTGTTCTCTATAATCCTGTATTTCCTCAATCGTTTTTGTATTAACAGAAGTGAAGATAACTTTATATTATACAGCATCCAGTGCAAATTCCCTACTATCTTCTCTATAATTTGGTATTTCCTTTAATGTTTTTGTGTTAACTAATGTGATGATAACTATGTAATACAACATCCAGTGCTAATTCCCTACTATATTCTGTATAGCTTTGTATTTTCTGTATTGTTTATGGCTTTTCTGGTTCATATGTCTCATTCTTTTGTCTTTAAAATAAGATAAAACTAAGAAATTTAGCCAGGTATGGTGGTACATGCCTGTAATCTCACATATTTGGGGGCTGAAGGATGAGCACCCCAAGTTCCAAGCCAACCTGAGCAACTTAGCAAGACCCTGTCTCAAAAATTAAAAGGTATTAGGGTCAGACATGGTGATGCATGCCTATAATCCTAGCACTTTGGAAGCTGAGGCAGGAGAATCACCTGTGATCCTGTAGTTCTACTCCTAGGTATGTAGAACATGTAAGAGGTGTGAATACATACAACAACCAAAAGACATATTCAAGAACGCTCACATGAAAATTCTCCCTAAGCGTAACACAAAATGTCCATCAACAGTACAGAGGTGTCTCACACTGAAAAGCTTTTTACATACACTATTTAATCCTCAGAACCTATGAAATAAATAATGCTGCAATTGTTTTGTTTTGGTTTGGTTTGGTTTGGTACTAGGAATAGAACTTAGGATCTTGCACTTGCCAGGCAGGTGATACACCACTGAGCTATATCCCTTGTGCTGCTGAGCAATATCCCCGCCCCACTGACTTTTTAAAAACAGTATGGGGCTGAATCCAGGGCCTTTCTACTGAGATACATCCCCATTTCACTCTTTTTCTGTTTGAGACTGGGTCTCATTAAATTGCTAACTTCCCCGGGCTGGGCTCAAACTTGAAATCCTCCAGCCTCAGCCTCCCAGAGTGCTAGGATTACATGTAGGCACCACCATACCCAGTGAGCCCTACTAGGAAGGAGGACGTTCTTTAGCTTATCTTTCAATGTACCTATTTGGGACTCCAGGCCTGACCAAACCATACGATTGTTTCTGGAGGAAGAGAGAAAAGCATTGGTGTAGACGGAACGATAGCAGGACCTGTGTCCCTGTGGAAAGCCGCTGGGTCAACACTAGATGGTTTGCTGAGATATGCCTGAAGGAATGATAGCATGATGGCTAGCTAAGATATCTCATTCCCGTGAATAATTAAATTGCATTGTCCTTGCTAATCCTGTTAATTATTCTTCTCATTGGCCCTGCTGCCGCTTTTGTTAGAAACCCAATCAAAGGTTATGGAAAACGGTAATCGAGGCTTTAGTCCGAGAGGCTGTAGCCCCCATCCCGTAACTTGGTCTCTTGTTTTTGTTTTTAGCCACGGCACCTCATTCTTGGGACCTGTCACCCCAGACAGAAACTGACTATACACCAACACCCTATGTACATGTACAACCCACACACACAAGGAATATAATCATTATTAATGAAAACATGTACTAATAAAAATAAAAATTGAAAAATAAGATAAAATACATAAAATGAAACTAAGACTTAACAAAGGTTTAGCATCTTATCCAGTAGGTCCTGGAGATAAGCTGGTTAATAAGTCAATCAAAATTTCAGGAGCTGCTGGGTGTGGTAGGGCATACCTGTAATCCCAGCACTCGGGGCCGAAGCAGGAGGACTGCCAAGAGTTTAAGACCAGCCTGCACTACATAGTGAGTTCAAGGCCAGCTTGAGCTACATAAAGAGACCTTGTCTCAAAACAAATAAAAAAAAGTTTCTATAATTCAAAAGTAAGCACTAACTAGTAGTACTTTCCCCATCAGAATTGAAAGTACATATCTGGGGCCACTTAGCAGCTGGGAATTTATGGAAAGTTTACAAAGAACTACCAGTGTGGCCTAGGGAATGGATCCAAGCACCATTTCTCTTAAGTGCACATGCTATTAGTATCAAGATGTTTTTAGGTACACGTAAAGACAGCTTTCCCTTTAATATTTATGTATCTGATACGTATATTAGACAATTCCAAGCCAGTTTAAGGATTACTGCTTACAAAAGGTTAACTTTAGGAAACAGTAAATCAATTTACATTTAAGAGTACATTTTAAGTAAAACACAGTACAGCGAGAGAAGTATAGCCAAAATCACAACTATGGTTCCTAAACGACTTCTGTCTGAAAACTACTGTGGGCTGCATGTTCACAGGGGGCGAAACAGGCAAAACAGACGAAATGGCTTGACCGCCAGACCCGTCCCTTTATGCAGTAGGAATTGCAGCTCCCTTTTATACCTGCAGTACCACCAACAAAACGGTTCTTCTCATTTTTTAATTTTTTGCAGACTACTGGAAAACAACATGTAAGTTAAATGTCATGCTATCCCAATAATAAATGTATACCAATAACCTGCCTCCCATTGTTGCCTGGATAGAAAGAATTTGTGGATAATTTTAGATTCATATTGCTACCACAGGAGATAAATCCAAGACCTCCAGGCTTTTTATACAAAAGAACTAATGAAAATAATTTATTCAGACTTTGTGGATAAAGCACAGTGCTAAGAACTTTGAAATAAATAAGTATAAAACAAAGTTCTGTCTTGGCAGAGCTGCTGGCCACCCCCCAATATTCATTTCTCCCTCCTGTTATGCAACAGATATTTAGCTGGGCATTAACTGTCCAAAAGAAACACACTTCCAACCCAACCTTGAAGCTAGAGTATGACCATGAGACTATGTTCTGACCAATAAGAAGTGACAGAACACACAGGCAACTTCTGGGTCAGGCCTTTCCTACTTCCTGCTGGCTGGCTATAGAAGTGGGAGTGAGTCATCTGGGCGAGACACATTCGGGCAACACCCAGAATCTTCGAGCAATGAGAGAGGCAGGGCCCTAGGATTTTGTGCATAGAACTGCCAAAATGATTCATTTTTATGTGGAAAAAAAATGTCTGTCTTGCTTAAATTATTTATTTGGAGACTCAGATACAGCCAAATCTAACAACCCATTTCATTACTACAGGTTACATTCAGCAATGTGAATATAATGATACATAGTTATTATAATGATACAGTTATTATAAATGATACAGAGCAGGTACACAATAAGCAAGTGTAAAATAAGTGAATGGTATGTGCACTTGAAGGTTACAACACTAAGGATGCAGGTGGCACTTGTCGGAACCATAGATGTGAAGATAAAATCACATGGGCTACAGGCAAGTCCAAATAATCCAGTGATAAAAATGTATGCAGTTGTACACAAGGAAAAGTTTGACTACTTCCAGGCACACTTGAACAAAACAAGGTAAATTTTTACTCTTCTCCTGCTCCCTGCAGCACAGTACTCAAGAAAGAGGGAAAAAACAAACTGTGTTTTAGTAGAGGAATTGGGGTGATCATGCACTTCCCTTCATTAGTACTGTTAAGAGTCAGCTCCGGGCATGGTGGCGCATGTCTGTAATCCCAGCACTTGGGAGGCTGAGGCAGGAGGATTGGTGCAAGTTCAAGACCAGCCTGGGCTACAAAGTGAGTTCAAGGCCAGCCTGAACTGCATAGCACTACCACTTAAGTCTCAGTAAACCAAAAAAAAAAAAAAAGAAGAATTTGATCTAAACACAGGGAGCTCCTAACTTTTCACCACACTATGTTTGTCTATCTCTTGCTTCCTAGAGACAACAGGGCTGCATCTCACATATAAAAATTTCAGGTCAACTCATCCCTTTCCAGGTGTTAGACAAAGGTCCTTTGCTGATTTAACCTAATATCACAGACTGTCTAATCTTTTAGATCCCTTCAGCAAAACTTCATGGGAGCTGAGCCTGGCAGCACAGGAGGCATCCCAGCACTCTGCAATGAAGCAGGAAGACTGCAAATTCAAGTCCCGCCTGGGCAATTTAGGATTTAGTGAGACTTTTTCTCAAAAAAAAAAAAAAAAAAAAAAAAAAAAAGGGCTGGGTATGTAGCTCAGTGCAAAGGTGCTAGTTTCAATCCCCAATGCCATATTCCAATCTTATCAGTCACAGTGATTATCAAAGTCACCATTTCTAAACCTTCCTATGATTGTGTCACCTCATCCCTTAGGGCTGACCCTTCTACTCCATTATAGTACACAAGCATATCCTGACAGCACCTGTATGAAAGTCTAGCAGTATAGGGCTATAGCGAGTGGCAGTGCAAAGCCTTGGGCCAACCCCCCAGCACCACAAAACACAAGTTTTGTGGACTGACTCAAAGCTAAAATCCACATTCTGCACGTCAAACTCATTCGCCATTCTCCTCACTGTCTTACTTTTCCTAATTTCTTACTCTCCTCATCCTCCAGGAAAATTTATTCCCATCTCAATTATTCCTTTCTATTGAGAAGAAGTTTGGATTCAGGTCCTGCCTAGATTCTAAAACTTAAAACATACAACCTAAGCAACCATTCCTCCCCAGGGCCTGAATGCTTCTTCCTCCTTGACTCCAGGGAAACATTTGTTCCCCCTTCAGTATCCCATTCAAATGAAGCCCTTCCCTTTGTCCACACTACCCTACACCAACATTCTGAGAGCCTCCTGATTTACATATATTTTTTAATTGAAAAAAAAAAAAGGCTCTAAAATCAAGTGAGATAGGGTCTGAATCTTGATTTTCTCCCCTCTGAAATGTAAACTCTGTAAGGGAAGGAATTTTCTCTCATTTGTTCAATGCTCTATCCCTGAAGTTGCCAGAACAGTGCCCACAAACAGCAAACAATCAATTAAAAAATTATGGAATAAATTAGTAAACTCTACCACTTAGTCTCAATGTGATTTGGGTGGGTTTTGTTGTTATTTTTGTTTTGGGTTTTTTGTTTGTTTGTTTGTTTTTGAGACAGGATCTTATGTAGTTCAGGATGGCCTGGAACTCATGATGTACATAGCTCAGGCTGGCCTCAAACTTGCAGTGATCCTCCTGCCTCAGCTTCCCGGGTCCTGGAATTACAGGTGCATGGCACCATCCTCGGCCTCTGGTAGAAATTTCCAAGCACTTCTGTCTCTTATAAGTCAAATACCTATCTCAAACCACAGCGTCTGACATATACTAGGAATTCAATAAATAGTTTCTCCTGTCCATATTCCTGATGCAGTGAAAACCTTGTAGTATAAATACTATTATCCCACTTATAATATTATCATATTACAATTAAAATTTAGCAACCAGGGCCAGGGATGTACCTCAGTGGCATTGCGCCTGCCTAGTAAGTGCAAGGCCCTGAGTTTGATTCCCAGCATACACACACAAAAAGACGTATCAACCAATCAGAAAGTAGGCAAATGAACAGAACAGATACCTCTCAAAAGAAATACAAATGTCCAATAAATCTATGAGAAAATTTTCAGTTTCTTCAGACATTAGAGAAATGCCAAATTAAAACTACACTGAATGGTGCACGCCTATGCATGCCTAGAATCCCAGCAGTTAGGAGGCTAAGGCAGAAGGATTGCCACAAGTTCAAGGTCAGCCTGGGCTATACAGTGAGTTCAGGGCCACCCGAACTACATAGCAAGATCCTGTCTCAAAAAAACAAACAAATAAAGTCTTATACAAAACATAAACCCCAAAGAAATTCTACCATGAAAAAATGATGAGGGCTGGGCCTGGTGATACATACCCTTACGCCCAACACTTGGGAGGCTGAGGTAGGACCATCACAAGTTTGAGACCAGCTTTAGCCACGTAACACGGTCAAAGCCAACCTAGATTAAATACTGAGAACTCTGTCTCAAAACACCAAAAAAACCCGTGTATGTTAGCACACACCTATAATTGCAACACTCTAGAAGGTTGACACAGGAGGATTACAAATTTAAACCCAGCCTAGGCAATCTAGTGACTTAGCAAGAACTTGCCTCAAAAATAAAAAAAAGGGGTGAGTATGTAGCTCAGTGCCAAAAGCCCTAGGTTCATCCCCTGTACTACAAATAAATAAATAAATGTAAAATAAAAATTATGGGGAAAATGTTTAAATGTTCCCTCAAATACTTCAGAAGACCATCTGACTGTGACAAATTCAATAAATCTGGTTAATTAAAAGCAATTAATTCAGAAATTCTGCTATTTCAGAAACCTTAGGGTTTGGGGTATAGCTCAACTGTAAAACATGCCAGGTTCAATCCCTAGCACCACAAAAAAATAAGACCAAGAAAAGAGCTTAATACAGAGCTTAATCAATCAATTCAACAGTGGGAATTGGACATAGTAGCCCATGCCTGTAATCCAAGCACTCTGAACAGCTGAAGCAGGAGGACCACAAGTTCCAATCCAGCCTGGGCAATTTAACGACACTTTTTTTTTTTTTTTTTTTTGGTACCGGGGATCAAACTCATGACCTCAGGTTTGCCAGGCAAGCACCTATGCTGCTGAGCTATACCCCTGGCCAAGGACACCTTATCTTAAAAATAAAAAAGGGTCAGGGCTGTAGACCTTCTGCATAAAGGCCCTAGGTTAATCAACATTACTGCAAAATTTCAACAGTATAGATCTGGGTTTTTCAACTTTGCCACTACTGACATTTGTGACTGCTGGGCAGGGTGGCACACACCTGTAATCCCAAAATTCAGTAGGTGAAGACAAAAGGATTACTGTGAGATCCAAGCCAACCTGGCAAGGTAGTGAGTTCAAGGCTCACCTAAACTACAGAGTAAGACCCTATCTCAAAATACAAACAAAAAAAGGCATTTGTAGCTAGATAACTGTTTTGGCATGCAAGGTGGGGGTGAGGGGTTCCTAAGTATTATACAATATGTAGCAATATCCCTGGCCTGTACCCAGTAGATAACAGTGGTACTCCCCCAGATTGTGACACCTAAAAATGTCTCTAGTGATTTCTAAAAGTCCCACGGGGGCAAAGAGCACCTTTAAGATCCCTTCGGTAGGACCAGGGATATAGTTCAGTGGCACAAGCACCTGCCTGGCAAGTACAAAGTCCTGAACTCAATTCCCAGTACCAAAAAAAAAAAGATCCCTTTGGTAAAGACTGGCACAATGATGCATTCCAATTAATTCCAGCACTTGGGAGGTGGAGGCAGGAGGACTGAGTGTAAGGCCAGCCTGCACCATAGAGCAAGATTCAATCTGAAACACTGGCGGCCAACCAGCTTCAGAGCTCATTTTTACTGTCCAGAGAATTCTTAAAAGCAAATACCTAAAGTTATAGAAACACTTTCTTGAACACGTATGACTCACAGTAGAGTTATGATCTGAGTTTTCCAGTCTCCTTTTGAAATACCACTTTCTATAAAGGGCAAGAACACACCCAGAAACAGAGGCATGCCATTTTCATCCCTTGTCTAGGCTGGCAGTCATTACAGTTCTTGATTCACAAAGCCAAAATAAAAAAAAAAAAAACACATATGCAAGGACAAGTAGTATACCAAACCCTCTCCCAACTCTGGAACTGCTCAGTGTGGTTCATCAAACACTGGGGGAACTGGTGTTTAGATATATAGAATTCCATTTTGGCTTAAGACACTAAATATGCCCACAGACACACATAGGTGTGTGGAGTTATAGCGCACACACTTTATAAAGCCAACTGACCACAATCTTAGGGAAATTTTATATTCTAATTAATTAAAGTTTTTTGCTGTTCTAGAAAATCTTTGTGCCTTAACAAAGAATACTAAACAAAATCACATTTTTGCCAAGCATGGTGATGCACAAATGTAATACCATCGCTCAGGAGGCTAAGGCAGGAGAATCACCTACAAGTTCTAAGCCAGCCCAGGCTACAGACTATAGACCCTGTCTCAAAAAAAACCCCCAAAAAACCATTTCTCTGTTGACTAAGAATTTTGTACTACCTCAAGAATTCATAAAGATCAACAGATGAATTATATCTAGACACTACTAAAATCTCAGAAAATATAGGGACAGCTGAGCATGGTGCCACACACCTCTAATCTCAGTACTTGGATGGCTGAGACAGGATAATCGTCTTGAGGCCAACCTGAACTACACAGTGAGACTCTCTCAAACCCTTCCCCCCAAAAAGGAGAAAGAGAGTAAAGAAAGAGAATGCAGGGACAGAGCTGAATCTAAAAGTAATGTCAGAAGTCCATGGAGGTGGCACATACCTGTAGTCCCAGCTACACAGGACACTGATGTAGGGGGATCACCTAAGTCCAGAAGTTCAAGGCCAGCCTAAACAACACAATGTGACCCCATCTCAAAAAATAAATAAAAATCAAAAATTAAAAACAAATAAAAGTGATGCCAGGGCAGGAACACGGTTCAGTGGTAGAGCACTTGCCTAACATTCAGGAAGTTTGATCTCTAGTACTACAAAAAATTGAAATTAAAAAGTAAGTAAAAACTAAAATTTTGCTGGGGATATAGTTCAGTGACACAGTGCCTGCCTGGTAAAATTTTCTTTTCTTTTTTTTGTCTCTTTGAGACAGGGTCTCGCTATGCAGTTCAGGCTGGCCTTGAGCTCACTTTGAAGCCCAGGCTGGTCTCAAACTCACAACGACCCTCCTGCCTCAGCCTCCTGAGTGCTACGATTACAGGCGTGCACCACCACGCCTCGCTAAAATTTTAAAAACTAAAAAATGCCATGCCATACCACAGGTAGGAGAAAAAAAGTTTTAATAGAATGAATTAAGTAGGTTTTTTCCTTTTTCAGTAGTAATTTTATTTGCCTCTTTCCTAAACACAAGAAAACCACCAAAAATCAACTAGATAGCTAACTGAAGATTTTAATTAGCTATGTTCTACTTAAATAAGGGTTTTTTTTGGGGGGGGTCTTTTTTGAGACAGAGTTTCACTATGCAGTTCTGGCTGGCCTTGAACTCACTTTGTAGCCCAAGCTGGCCTTGAACTCACAGTGATCCTCCTGCCTCAGCCTCCCGGGTGCTGGGATTACAGGCATGTACCACCACACCCAGCAAATAAGGCTTTTTAGCAGTATTTACTTGGGTTGAATTTATCATTTTAAGGTATAAGCACTTACTGCACTGCTTTGTTTACCTGCCTAGCATACCAATAAACTCTTCTATTTCCTTTGAAGAGGATATCAGAAAAGGAAAGATATCCCTTGTTTTTGGGTAGGAAGAACCAATATAATCAATGGCCATACGTCCAAAATTATACATATGTAATGCAATCTTGATCCAAATTGCAAAAGTATACCTCACAGAATTAGAAAAAACAATCCTAAAATTTATCTGGAACCAGAAAAGACCTAGAGGGGCTGGGGATATAGCTCAGTGGAATAAGTGCTTGCCTGGCAAGCACAAGGTCCTGAGTTCGATCCCTAGTACCGCAAAAAAAAAAAAAAAAAAAAAAAAAAAAAAAAAAAAAAAAAAAAAAAAAAAAAAAAAAGAAAAGAAAAGACCTAGAATAGCAAAGGCAATTCTGGGGAACAAGGGCAAGGCAGGGAGCATCATAATCCTTGACTTGAAACTATACTACAAAGCTATTGTGATAAAAACAGCATGGTACTGGAGGAAAAAAACCACACACAGACCCAGGATCAATAGAACAGATTAGAAGAAGCACATTTGATCAGCCACCTTATCTTTGACAAAAAGAGCCAAACATCTTCACTGGAATAAAGCCTCTTTTAAGAAATGGTACTGGAGGGACTGGATACAGCTCAGCAACACAAGCGCCTATCTGGTAAGCACAAGGTCCTGAGTTCAATTCCTGATACCAAAAATAAATAAACGAACAAACAAACAAACAGTACTGGAAAAACTGGCTTTCCACATTGAAGACTGAAACTAGACCTAGTTGGGTGTGGTGGCGCACACCTGTAATCTCAGTACTTGGGAGGCTGAGGCAGAAGGATCATTACAAGTTCGAGACCAGCCTGGGCTACACCGTAAGCTCAAGGCCAGCCTGAACTGCATAGCAAGAACCTGTCTCAAAAAGACCAAAAAAAAAAAAAGGCTATTATCAAGAAATCAATCAGTAACAAATGCTGGCCGGGCTGTGGGGAAAAGGAATCCTTCTCCACTGATGGTGGAAGTGTACACTGGTGCAACCACTGTGGAAAGCAGTGTTTAGATACCTCAAAAAACTAGGATTAGAGGTCACATTGGACCCAGCTATTTCTCTTCTTGGTATCTTCCCAAAAGAATTAAAAGCATCACACCACAGCAATATATACACACCCATTTTTATATCGGCACAGTTTGTAATATCTAAATCTTGGAAATAGCTCAAATGCCCATCAACTACAGAATGGGTAAAGAAGATGTGAAGTTTTTTTTTAATATAGTGGAGCAATACTCTGCCATAAAGAAGGATAAACTTGAGACATTTTTAGCTAAATGGATGTACTTTGAGACCATATTCTTAAGTGAAGTAAATCAGACAAATACTGGCTGCGGATGTAACTCAGTGGAATAAGCACCTGACTGGCAAATGCCAGGTCCTGAGTTTGATCCCCAGTACCGCCAAAAAAAAAAAATAGACAAACATATAAATACCATTTTGTTTCTCTAGTGTGAGAACCCGAAAGTGTAAATAAGGACCAAAATGTATAACAGATATTGTTTAATAATAAGAAAATGTTCAAAGGGGAAGGGGAACTAGGGAGGGGAGAAGGGGAAAGGAAGAAACACAAAAGAAAAAAATGAGAAAAGAAGGAAAAATGAAAACAAAGCTTTTGTAAATAAGGAGAGGAAGTGAGGTTGAATGGAAAAAAAGAACCAAATTATATCATATACAGGTACAAATTCTCTATGAAGTGATCATTTTGTATACCTAAAATGCACCAACAAAATTTTTAAAAATGGGTGTGGTGGCACATACCCGTAATCCTAGCCTCTGGGAGGTTGAGGCAGAAGGACTGCCTAGAGTTTGAAGCCAGCCTGGACTACATAGGGAGTTCAAGGCCATCCTGGACTATAGAGTAAGACCCTATCTCCAAAAACCAAAAAAAGGTAAAAAATAAATAAATAAAGCCCATCTCCTTATAATATATTCCAGCTATGAAATATGCCTAGCTAGTGCTAACCCTCAAAATAGTCAAATAAAAATATATATTGATATATATATAATGTATATATTATAATATATATTACATATTATATAATATATATTATATATAAACATTAATATATTATATTTCTATTCTATATTTTTAGAAATTTGGACAGAACTTTTCAACATAGCGATAGTTATAGAAACAAGTATTTCCTATTAAAAATTCAAATGTAAGTAATCATCTACATTTGACCTCCAGCCTGGCAAGTGTGAGGTTGTGAGTTTGATTCCTGGTACTCAAAAAAAAAAAAAAAGGGGGGGGGTTGGTTTTTTGGGTCTTGTAGAGACAGGGTCTCGCTATGCAAGTTCAGGCTGGCTTTGAGCTCCCTTTGTAGCCCAGGCTGGTCTCAAACTCACAAAGATCCTTCTGCCTCAGCCTCCTAAGTGCTTGGGTTACAGGCATGTGCCACCATGTTTGGCAAAAAAAAAAAAAGAAAACAGAAAACTTTACTATATACCAGCGCACAAAATAGAGCCATTTAATAAAAGATAGAACAAATGGAGCATTTTTTTTGCAACTATTGCCAGTTCCCTGATTTCCTTTTCTTCTGAACAAAGGCTTTTCCCTTTTCCCTATTGTTTTTACATATAATGCATGTGTAATATGTACATATGTCTTATCTTGATATAAAAATATGCTCCTAAGCTCTCAAAGAGAATTTAGGAAAATGTTTTAAAATTTAGACAAACTACCAGGTGTGATGGACGACACAAGTGTAATCCCAGTTCTAGGGAGGCTGAGTCAGGAGGATCGCCACAGTTGCAGGGCATGCTGGGCACATAGTGAGTTGAAGTCCAGCCAGGACAATTTTGCCGGACTCTTTCTCAAAATAAAATAGAAAAGTTAAAAAAAAAAAAAAAGCAGTGTAGTTGTGTTATTTGAACTTAATATGAAACACAAAGCCCATAAAGAACTTTTAACAGGAGCTGGGGATTTAGCTCAGTGGCCCCAGTGCCTATCTGGAAATGCGTCCTGAGTTTGATTCCCAGTAATCCCCCCCAAAATATAAAATAACTCTGAACAGACATGGCTAGTGATGACTGTACGTAAATTCTAAAACAGATCTCAAGTTTACAGACATCTAGGATGCCCTGAAGTATTTCAAGAAAATCTTCAAAAACAATGTGTGCCCAAGCTGAGAACTGGAGGGCTTTACATTTCTTATTCGTGCAAAAACCCCACCCCACTCCCTACTGTGGACTGAATCCAGGGCCTTCACACTAGGCTATGTCCCCAGCCTTATTTTGAGACAGGGTCTCACTAAATCACAAAATTGCTCAGCCTAGACTCAAACTTACTATCATGCTGCCTCAGCATCCCACGGTGCTGAGTTACAGGTGTGCACCACATGCGCAGTTTATTTCATTTAAAATTAGCATGAATATAATCTTTATTCTATGGATTACCAGAAATCAGGAAAGAGAGGGAAACAGAGAAAAAGAGAAAGAGCCAGACAGGCAGATGAACAGAGAGGACAGACAAAAAAATTCCTAAATACCTACCTAAATAAGGGCGTAAGGGCATATAACTCGGTGGTAAAATCTAGCATCACAAACACCAGGCCTTTCGTTCACGCCTCAGTACCACAAAACAAGCAAACCTTACTTACCAAACCCTGAGGAAATTATGCTAGTACACATGTTTTACTATTTTTCTTTATTTTATGAATATTACATAAAGCTCCTAAACCGTAGATAATAACACAATCCCGGACTAGTGTAAAGCATCAGCATTAGAAGATCCTTTTCAATAAAAGTTCTCAAATGTATCAAAAGTGTATTACAGGTATTAGAGGAGTAATACCAATTTCTAGAGCGCAGGTATTTTCTGTGCGAATTGAAAAAAAAAAAAAGAAAAGTGAATTTCCAGTACGTATTTTGCAATGTCGAACACCTGAAAGATTAAACTCTAGGTTGGGCTTTTTAAAATCTGCTTCTCCAACGTAAACCAAAACGCGTGGTAAGTTTTAATCCACTAGTTTTTCTTCCATCTTTCACAAAACAGTCTACCGCTGCGTATCCCAATTTGAGTAGAACTTTTTGGATTCTTCGCCCACTGTTCCTGACCCTTTTGCCTTTAAATTTCGCAACGCAAATTTCGGGAAATTTCTGAAGCACACACAGTAGAGCCAGGTAAAATGACAGGCGAAATCGTACCCGTGGATTTACGGTGACTCTCTATGTGGTTTTTATTTAACAGTTTTACCACGTTTTACGTCTTCAGGAAAGCAAAAGAGACAATGTACTGTACCAAATTACGCAGAGAATTTATTAAGAAGCCAATCTAGGGCAACTCTCTTTAATCTACCCTTTCTGGTGACAAGCGTGGATGGAAAAACAACTTTCCTAATACTTGTCAGTGCTTCAAGGTCGTTAAGATAAAAATAAAATTTGTAACTCGAAGGACGCTTCGCAGCCCTCCAGGACTCGACACAGAAAGCATCCGCATTCCCGCTCCACCCGGCCCGTTAACGCGGCCAGAGCCTCCGCCGCGCCGGGAGGGCTGCGCGCAGGGCGGGGTTCGCACCCGACGCGGCCCGGGCACCCCCGACCCGGGCACTCCCGGCCCGGGCTTCCCGGGCGCCGCCCCCAGCTGAAGCCCCTGGCCCCGGGAGACCCCGGCGGGGGCACAGTCCCATGCCGGGACCGAGAAGGTGCGGGCGGTCAGCGCGGAGCCGAAGCAGGGAGGGAGGCAGGGGAGGCCACGGAGCGGGTCCGGGGTAAAGTGGACGCCTCACCTGCTCCTCTCGAGGCAGCCGCTACCGCTCGCTGAGGGGACAACATGGAGCCTCCTCCTTCAGCAGAAGCAGCAGGGGCGCGGAGCAGAGGGGCGGGCTAGGGCGGGGACGAGTGGGGGCCGGAGGCGGGAAACGGGCGGGGCCCCGGCTCGCAGAGAAACTGGTGAAAGGAGGGGCGTGCGGAGGCGCGAAGGAGCCAGCCGAAGGCGCCCGGGCACGAAGCGGCAGGCGGCCGGGGCGTGGCAAGCGCCCTGACGGCCCGGGCGGGAAAGCGCACGCGGCCGAGTCCCGCCACCGCCCGGCGCGTGTGCGCGTGCGTGGGAGCGCGCTCACGGCTACCAGGGTGGGCGCGCGGCCGGGTGGGAATTGTAGTCCAGCGCTCACTCGGCTCGGCTCGCGGCCCCCATCTGCGGACCCAGCCGGGGCTGAGCGGAAGCGGAGAGAGCGGAGCGGGCCCTCGACCATGGAACTACGGTTCCCAGCGGGCGGCGCTGGGAGGACGGGCGGGGCTGCGGACTAGGCCCGGCCACCCACGGTTTCCGCCACCGCCTCCCGGGTGAATTGGGAGGGGCCGGGCCGGGCTGGGCCGGGCGGAGGCTGTTCATTCTAGGTTCAATTCCACCTGGGGCGCTTGCGACGGTTTCGGTGTTAAACGCGGCAGGGACCACGAAGGACAGCAGAGAGGCGTCCTCAGTCCCGGATGACGTAAATACCACTGGGTTTTTAATGATTTTGACTTCACAAGGGGAAGCTGACCTGTCTTTATTACCACTGTCGTCCTCGTTCACACACCCACGGGCGCGCGCACGTCCATTCCTATCGAGGCCAAGCCTGGTATGCACTATTTGTGTGAGTGTGTATGTGGTTGTTTTGAGATAGGGTTTCCTGTGTAGTTCAGTCTGGCGTTGAAGTTACTGTATAGCCCAAACAGGTCTAGAACTCAACGGCAATCCTCCTGCCTCAGCTTCTCAATTGCTGGGATTCCAGACGTGTGCCACCGCGCCCAGCACCACCGCCCTTCTGGATACATGAATTTAAGAACTTCCGGCAAGACTGCAGCCATCGTCTTTGTCCAGCTTAAACCATGGCAAGTCTTTCGTGAGTGACAAGTTTACAGGACCTTGTTTCAAAGCTGTTCGTTTAATCATACTTAAAACTGTGTAGTGAATGAGTACAAAATCAGGTTCTCCGAAAATACTTGTGTACACACGTCACATCTGACTCAGAAAGTATCATTTGTCCCAAACAAGGAATAAAGTTCTTTGGCTTAGTTGGGGTGGGAGTGGTAGTTGAGGATAAGTACCTGCTGGAGTTTATGGGAAGCTAATGCATTCCTTCCCCCCCACCACCACCACCATTCAGCATAACCACTGCTTTAATCATGCAACAAATGACTCCCCTTTTATCGTTCAGCCTCTGTCTTAAATGTAACCTGCTCAGAACCTCTTCCCAGCTACTCCTAGGCCAGTGGTGGCAAACCAATGGCACCAGTGCTGCATTGGGCTGTTTGTAATGTTTAAGTTTTGAAAGGTTCGCCAACACTGCAGGCCTTGCCAAGCCCTTGAGCTGTTTTTTATTTTCCTACGCCAAAGGTGAAAAAAATATCTAAAGAGACCCTGTTTTGACTTCTTTTCCCCTAACATTCCTGATTCTCCCCAAACTCGACTATTTGCATGCCGTTTTGCAGGCCTTGAATTTAAATCTAGATTAGATCTAGGCCAACTGGACCAGGGGAATTTTTTTTTTTATTGTGCGGTACTGGGGATCAAACTCAGGACCTCACGCTTGCCAGGCAGGCGCTTATTCCA
This sequence comes from Dinomys branickii, assembly GCA_004027595.1. Taxonomy (NCBI): domain Eukaryota; kingdom Metazoa; phylum Chordata; class Mammalia; order Rodentia; family Dinomyidae; genus Dinomys; species Dinomys branickii. Next base: position 16,399 of record PVLD010030079.1, read on the forward strand.
CTGAGCTATATCCCCAGCCCCAAGGGAAATTAGAAGTAGACATCTCAGAGCAAGAAATTACAGAAGTTTCATACCAGGTATGTGAAAGGCAGGATCTACAGGAGGTGATTATGGTATACGTGGCATTATGTGGCTGTCTTGGTTACTTTTCTCTTGTTACCAAGACAAAATACCTGACACTCAAATTAAGAAGCAAAGATTTATTGAGGTCACAGTTTGTGGAGGTTTCAGTCCGTACTCGGCTGGCTCCAAGGCAGAGCGGCACATGGCACAGGGCTACAGTTCATGGTGGCAGAAGACAGCAAAGTTAACAAGAGCAAAATGGAGGAGCGGCAGAGGGGTAGAGCCAGCCTCTTTCCCTCTGTCATACTGTATGCAAACTGCCTGTCCCAGGGTGGGTGCAGCACTCACACCCATAATCCCAGCGTTGGACCACGGATCAGTCATAAACTCTAGAAGCCTGCACCCATGACTGCATGAGGCTTTGGGGGGACATCCAGACACAAACCATAACAATTGCCATGGGCTCTTGGCCTCCAGTTGGACTCGTGGAGGGATAGTTATAAGGGCTGTAGGCCTTCAGCTGGACTCATGTAGGACATTATCATGGGATCCTCAGCTGGATTCCTTGGTCTTTAGTGTGTGGACAGATTTCCTGCACTCTTTGTATATGATTCTTTAGGTGACTATTATAAAATGATCTTATAAATCATGTGTCCTGTATTGTTCCCTTGTAAACCCTGAATATAACACTTAGCATATGTAAAGCACAAGTGTAAATTGCTTTCCTGATAGCTGTTTCCCTGTGTTAAAGGGAAAGAGTTGTTGCAAGCTGCCTCAACTCAACCTTTTCGAGGGAGAGGCACTCTCTAATCAAGAAGTTTTCAA
>PVLD010030080.1:0-17283 GCA_004027595.1 Dinomys branickii
TCTGCACTGGATGCTGTATAATATAAAGTTATCTTCACTTCTGTTAACACAAAAACAATTGAGGAAATACAGAATTATAGAGAACACAGAAGGGAATTAGCCCTGGATGCTGTCCTACTTAATGTTACCTTCACCTTTGTTACTCAGTTACACAGATGATGGCCCATTTGATCATTCAGTTTTTCTCCTCCCTCATCTCTGTTGCCCTACCACTCAATCAGTCATCTTCCCTGTGATAATAACTGTACTCCTGGGTTTATCTATACCCCTGGACTCTCGCCGTGGGAAGACATATAGCTGCCTCAGACCATACTATAACATACATGGGTGTATACAAACTGCCATGGTCGGAGGTGGAAAAGCACATATGCTCACAGTGGACCACCCAGCTCCACCCTGTCGCTGTGCTATGGGTGGGGGCGGGTCCAGTCTGTGAGGCACCCTCAGCGGGGCCCTCAGCAGAGCAGCCGCAGGGCCCACAGCGGAGCAGCCGCGGGGCCCACTGTGGAGCAGCCGCGGGGCCCACAGACTTTACAAATTTTTTAACATGCACACAGAGTTCTAAGGAATTACAAGTTACTGGATTTTTTTGTGTGCTTCATAGTCTTTCTCACCAAGTTATATGTTTTAATAAGGTCGATTCTTCCAGCTCTATAATTAACCGTGCAAAATTTTGTAAGATAATTAAATGGAGGCCAGCCATGGTGGCACACATTTGTAGTTCCAGCAGGCAGTGGCAGGAAGATCACAGTGAGTTTGAGGCCAGCCTGGGCTAAATAGTGAGTTCAAGGCCAGCTTGCAGTACTACAAAGCAAGACCCTGTCTCAAAACAAAAACAAAACAAAGATTTCTGAGTGGAATAGTACGTTTCTTCCTTAAAGCTCAGCATCAGCTTTGCTGAAAACCTTTGTTGAAGCTGTCCCTAGGTGGGAGTTGTGGATTACCACTATCTGCCTCAGTGCTTGATGAGCTGCACACTATATTGACAGGTGTGTGAGTGGAGATCACTGCAGAGGCCCAGGCTTGGACCTTGTGTGTGACATCCTGTCCAGTTTTAAGACTCCTATAATTTTATGACAGAGTACTTTGATCAGCCATTCAGTTTTGTTGCTGGTAAGTACTCCATCTGATAAGATAACCCTGAATTCCCACACTTCCTCTCAGCTAGCATTACTGGTGAACCCCACCATCTACAACCACTCAAATGAAAATGAAACAGAACAAATGCATTAACAGTCAGTTATTTGCAGAACCTTTAAACTGGATAATACTGAATACTTTTTTAAAATGCCATTTCTGCATGTTACTAAGTAAAAAAAAAGTCACGTAAGTCAGGTGACTTGGTTTAGCCATGTGTTAACATTCACTTCTAACAGGTCCTGTGGAAGTGTTCCAGGGTGTACTCTTGGGCTGTTGGAGGCGGGTGACCACATAATAGCCAGCATTTCTTCAGCGGAAGAAGTGTCTAGAAATAGAAAGGAGGGCCTGGCTGTTTCGCTGTCTCTCCTGATGCTACCAGCCCATGAGGATGCAGAGAGGTCAGATCCTTCTCCATGCTCTCTGGAGTCTCAGGACAGAACATGGAATAGGAGGAGCAACTTGTGATTTATTTAGGTGGAGCCTGGGGTACTGTGCTGGACTCCCTCCTCTGACTCTTACCAAAAATGTGACACTCAGCACGCTTGATACCACTGAACCTCAGTTTTCCCATTGGTGGCTACACCACAATCTATAAAGATTTAAAATTACATTTTGTCTGCTGTCTTTTTTATGTATCCATGCCCAGAGAGCTGCCCATGTCGCTGGGAGGTTTCTGGTGCAGCACTGAAAGCAAATTTTGCCCAAATCTAAACCTGCTCTTGTGGATTTTGCTTTGAAAGCTTAAAGTCACTTGGATACCATGATGGATTCCTCCCAAGGATGGGGTGTGTGTTTGGAGGGGGAAGATGAAGCTGGTGCTTTGGTTCACTCTTGCTTCCAGTGAGGGAAACACACTGCCTGGCACAGGTTGAGAGAGTCCTTTCCTGTGACAAGAGGAGAATGGGTAGCTGGTGAGTCCATTAGTCATCTGTTGTCATAACCTGAGGGAAAAGTTCCATTTGGCTCATGGTTTCAGGAGTTCAGTCCATGGTTATTTGGCCCTACTGATGTTGGGGCTGTGCTGAGGGAGTGCATCATGGTAGGGAGTTTGCACTGGAGGAAGCTGCTTACTTTTTGGTGACTTGGAAGCAAAAGAGAGACAGCAAGGATCCTGAGTCCCAATACCCACTTCAGCATGTGTCCATAGTGACTTAGATTCCTCCCACTAGGCCCTACCCTTAAAGTTTCTATGCTCTACCCTTTGCAATGTATTACAAGCTGGGGACGAAGCCTGGGGCCATTTAACTATAATAGTTCGGCATTCCAAAGGGAGCCTAGGAATCTCAGAAGCTGGCCAAACTTTGGAAGAAAATAATCACTTGGTGGCTCCTGTAACATGCTGACCTCTTTAAGGTAGTAGCAGTTTCTGACAATCACATATCAGAGAGGACTAGGAAGCCAGAAAACCAGAGGGGACACTTTGAATGTTCTCCTTTGCTTATATCCCTAGGACTTTTCAAACAAGTACAGGAGTTGGGGTGAAACATGATAATGGCATAAAGGGCTGAGACTGAGTTTCTGAAGACTGTAGTGGCATTTGGGATAACTTCTTAGGGCCTGAGTCGGAGGCAAAAATCCCTGGTGGCTGCATATAAAACAGAGATCCTTGTGTGCAGTTGTCATGACTATTGTGGGCATGAAGTTCATGTTTGTGAAAAGCACAGAGCAGTTGTGATGGCTGCAGTGTGACTGGTAGCCAGCGCTCCTGGCTCCAGAGGTACAGTGGAAACTGCACAGCTAGGCTGGCTTCTCCAGGCTCCCGCATGGGGTGTGTCGGGCTGTGGTATCCATCAGCACCAGAGCAGGATGTTGACAGTTGGGGCTGCTTCCTTTGTGGGATGGGCAGGGCGGTGCCTCTAAATGCTGAAATGCAGCGTTGCTTAGTTTATCAAAGAGGAGGAAGAGACTCAAATGCTCTCTAAGGAGAACTTTGAAAATCTCACAGAATTTGGTGCCCACACTTGGTTACACTTCGGCTGTCTGCACAGAGGGCTGGAAAAACAGTTTCTTCATTCTTGCAGGGAATTTGAGTTATCCAAGCAGGAAAGACCTAGCCTGCCACCAGCCCCATGCCGGCCAATGGAAACCAAAAAGCAGCACGATGGGCATCATATGCATTATTTCAATTTTTTTTAGTAGCCATGTGATGCAAAATAAAACAAAGAGGTGAAAGAATTCTTATAATATTCCATTTCATCTAATATATTAACATGTAATCATATAAAGTGTAAAACACATAAAATATTAATGTAAAAATATCTATGATGTAGTTTACATGCTTTTTGATTCTTTTTTCTCTTAAATGTTTGACATATAGGCCACACTGTATACCTAGGGAACATCTCAGTTTGGATGTCCACATGCTCAATGACCACTTGTGGCTTCTGGATTGGACAGTTCGGGTGTATGCAATCTCTCATGCCCAGGAGACACATGGCAAAGTCTGTTGGCCTTTCTGTCATGACTGCCGGCAGTAGAGGCTGCAGATGTCACTAAGGGTTCTGCAATGTGCAGGACAGACTCCCCACAAAGAATCTTCAGTCCCAAGACTGACAAGGGTACAAGTTCAGAAACTCTGGCTTTGCTCAAGTTCCCCCTAATGCCATGGCTTGGGTAAGTATTTCTAAAGTCTAAAGTGGAAAACCTACTGGGGGCAGTGGAACCTTTAAAAGGTCAGGCCTAGTGGGAGGTCATCTGGGCTAGAGCTCACGAAGGGGACCGTGGGATGCCAGTCTCCTTCTCTCTGTCTCCTTTGCTTCCTGGCCACCATGGGTTGAACATCTTGGTCCACCACATACTTCCAGCTCTCATATGATGCTCTATTATGGATCCAGAAAAATGGAGTCCACCAACCACGGACTGAAACGTCCAAAACTGTGAGCCAAATAAAACTTTTCTCTTTATAAGCCAATTTTCTCAGGTGTTTGTTACAGTAACAGCAGACTATCCCACCTGCCCTCCTCTGTATCCCTTCCTCCCTCCCTTCCCTTCTACGCTCCTCCCTCCCCCTCCTCCCTCTCCCTCTCTTCCTTTCACATGAGTGGAAATGAGTTACTATGAGCCAGATGGCAGCAGAACAGATGCTGGCACCCCGGCCTCCAAGCTGAGCCCCAGGCATCCCCAGTGTCATCCTTGCCTCCTTTTGGCATGTGATTTGCAGCAGGTGTTCCCATCCTTTGTCCAGCACAGCTCAGGAGAGGAATATAAATGACAGGACACAGGCCACAAACAAGAAACCACCCCTCATCCTCCCCCACACCCCCCATCCTCTGCCAACAAAGTTCCTCTGCACAAAAGTTTCTTTTGTGTTTCATCAAAATTTAGGGAAAATTCATGCATTTGTGAGAACCTGAAGTGTGGTCCAAGAGACAAAGGAAATGCTGAACCCAGAAAGCCTGCTCCAGCTGATACTCAGCCAGCTCTGGGCGAGGCCTTCAAAGCATGGGTGTCAGAGGGGAGCATCTCGCAATGAGCTTGGGTTTCTTACTCAACTACAGGAGGACCTGGGATAGTTTTCTGAAAGTCTTGTTGAATGATTTTTCTTATTAGTCCATGAAAAGTACTTTGAAATAAGCAGAAGCCACCACTTCAAAATACATGGAACAGCTGTGGTGCTTTTTTCTTCCATGGTCTCCATCATCCCAATAGATGTGGAACTTGAAGTTTTTATAGAAACTGGCGGGGCTGTGAGTGACTGAATGAACCGCACAGAACAGTTTAAGATATAAACTAGCCTTTGTTCTTTGTTTCGTTGTTTTGCTCTAGTATTGAGGATTAAGCCTAGGAAATGCCAAGTGACATCCCCAGTCCTCTTGTTTAACGTTATTTTGACACAGGGTCTTGCTAAGTTGCTAAGTTGCCCAGGCTGGCCTTGAACTTGGAGTCCTCCTACCTGTGCCTCCTAGTAGCTAGGATGACAGGCATGCATCACCTCATTTTATAGTTGTTTTATGGTTGCCCTTTACTGGCCCTTGTCCCCCTTGCCTGGAGTAGCTTATTTCCTGCCTCATATTCTATATTTCTGCATTTATTTGTGGAACCACTTGGGGAATATCATGCCATGTTACTTCTCTGGAAGCCCCAAGTCCAGGGATTCCTAGGAAAATCTTTCTTTTGCTGTGTCCCATGCTCCTGGGGAATTTTGGACCTCATTTCCTTCCTGAACTTGCGACCTCTGGAATCACTTAGAGCCTGTTCATCCTCCACAGGGAGAAGCAGCCCTTTCTGCATGCTTCTTCTGACCAAAAGCCCTTGGCCTATGCGGAGGCCAGTCCCACACCCATGAATGTCCTTGCTGGCAATCCTTGATTGAGTTGGTTTGTGTTTCATTCAGAGACCATGGGTTGTTTTTGTCCACTTTATGTGTTTAGGGACTCATTAACCCAGTAGATGAGTAAGCAGAGCTCGAGCTGGCTCCGTCTGTTGGGTTGCTAACATGTGGTAAGGACAGAGCCGGAGAGGAGGAGGAAGCTGTTGGAAAGTGAGATTGGAGGAAAGGCCCGGTGGCTCATGCCTGGTTCAGACCCTAGCCCTGTCTCGGTAAATATAGGGTGATAGCTAGAACACTGGCCCTCAAAGATGCACAGATGTCACGGGCTGAGTGACATTTGGGAATTCCCAGCCCTTTGACCCATGGATGCAGCCTGACTCCAGGGACCCTGGTTTTCTCACCATCCGTGGGAGACTAATTTCTCTTACCTCCACGAACATGACAGGCCTCTGCTCACTGGGTTCCAGACAGCAGATTCAACCTTCAGAAGTAGAAAGTGCGGTATCATACAGCCAAGCACTAGAGGTCTGTCCTGGAGAAGACAACGAGGACCCAGCACATTCCTGGGAGCTGGATGGGTCTTCCCAGTGGCCACCAGCTGTGAGCACAAATCCTGAATCGTGCTTGGGGTTTGAGGCAAGGCCACAACCACAACACCAGCCCCTGGCTCCCAAGGTAGCAACCCAGGTGCTGATGGAGTTGAGTGTACTCAGACAGGGCAGGGACCTCGCATGAGGCTGTTCTGTCCAGTGTCCAACCATGGATTTAGCCCTTCGTGGCAAAGAGCTGCTCTCCTCAGGGAAGTAAGGGATGGCTTTTCACAGCTCTTCTCTTTATTCTACACACAATATCCTTCTTAAATGAGATGAAGCTCAGAGTCTAGAGATCTATTTTAAGGCCCTGCAGACCACTCCAGATCACTCAGGGGACCTCTGCTGAGTCTCCTGGCTCTCCACTGGCTCAGTGGGGTTGTGAAGTGGAAGGCAGATGAGACTTTCTTCCCTGCTGCTGTGCAGCTGTTTGCTGACTACTTCCTGTGCTCGACCAGGATGTGTGCTGCTACATAACCCTGCATCCTGGTCTGTGCCGCGGACAGATGCCAGAACCACGCAGACCCTGCAAGGCAAGAAGTATGATCAATAGGAGGGCGTGCTCCCTGTGCTTCCGGGTCCCTACTTTGTAGTCATATTGGCTGTCCCAGCACATGGCATTAGCTGAATCTTAATGAAAACAGTTCTTTGATGGGGATGAACGTTGTGGATGTTTTCATGAAACAACTTCAGAGCATAGTTGACCTGGGTTCTCAGTGGGTGCAGAATAGCCATGTACTCCTGGAAGGGGTGCTGAAGCTGTGGACATCAACGGCACATCACATCTCTCTCTTTCTGCTGCCTCTGCTGATTTTGTTTTGAATTTAAAACGCAATGCCACATTTGGTGGAGGGTGCATGCCTGAGAGTGTCATTTTTTAACGAGCATAAACAAAACCTGATGTTCTAGCAGGATTCATTTTTTCTGTTTTTCTTGTATTGTGGCTTTAAAAAGTTGAGAGTGCAGAAACCCTCGGAAAGACAGGCCGGTGTTTAACAGCACACAAATGCGTCTTAAAACCATCCATCTCCCGGCTTGCCTGTGCTTTAGGACTGTGAAGCCACCAGAGCTGTAAAACCAGTTCTGTACAGAATCTCTGCTGGCTGGTGCAAAGCCAGCCTCCCTCCCGTGTTGGAAATGTCTGTGGAATCCTGGTGCTGCCCAGGTCCCTGCAAGGCCTCACTGCTCACTTTTGCATGCCTCACAGCATCTCCCCAAAAGAAAACACTTGCAGCCTCTGCCAGGGCTGGCCTCTCTCTCCTGTGGCGGCTCCCAGCCTTTGCCTTGCATGTCTTCCTCCTCCGCCTCTTCCCTCCACACCTTTCTGAGCTGATGTGGGCAGCAGCAGGGACTTTGGCAGTGGGGACACTGGGTAGCTGGGTGCCTGGGTGGCTTCACTGTCATCTCCTGCTGTTCCTCCAGGCTCCTGCTCGCTCCCCTTGGCACTTAACTCTTCCTGACAGATCACTCATCAGAGTAAATTCAGGCCAAGCTAGGGGCGGCCAGGACATGTGCTAATGGGGAGTGAGGACAGGGTGGGGGTGGCAGGACTCAGCAGGCTCCCCTGTGGGGCTCCCTGCAGGCTCTGGGAAGGCCTCCTCCTTTTCCCTCACTCGGCCCAAGAACTCACCCAGAGGCCTCTCCCTCTGCAGCCTCGGCCTCCCCTGTGAAGAATAGCCTGTTTGCCTTTCTCCTTCAATATTTGCGCATCCATCACAAACCTGGAAGAGTTCAGGTGGCCTGGCAGCTGCCCCCTGGCTAGGACACATGAGAATGGAGGAATTATGACTTCAGTGTCCCCAGAGAGGGTACAAATTGAAAATATAATCAAATGCAACAAGATCTGCATGGATTTGTCTGTGACCAGGTTTTAAAGACACTCAGAGGGATCCAAGAATCTGGGTGTGTGCACAGCGGCATTGGGATGAAGCCTGGAGGGTCCTGTGCTCTGAGGTCCTGGTCCAGGAGGAGGTATTCCATCCTGGAATGAAGAAGTCTTCCTGCTCACCCTGATCCAGACCTTTCTTAGCAAGGGTTAAACACACAGGAACACAATTCGGACTCCAGACTTCTTGAACTGGAACAGAAACAGATAAATTTACTTGAAAAAGGCTCTAAAACCGAGAAAGGGGGAACGTGACAGGGATCCACGGGGCGGAAAGTCCTGAGGGAAAACATCCCCAACCCATCCAGTGCTCCAGTTCCCTGCCCTCTGGCAACTGCTGAAACCTCTTCTTTCTCTGGGTGGAGCTTTCCACTGCCTGACTACTCAACCCTCCCACTCCCCTGAGGTTCAGGCCACAGCTTCCCCCGACGGGTGCTTTCTTCACTTCCCTTTTCCCCAGCTCTGTTTAGCCTCTCTCAGTTTCCTCACAAGTTCTTTCTCCATGGCCAGGGAGGGCTGCTGTGGAGCCAAGGGACACCCTACTGGCCCTGTGTGAAGGGCAATCCCATTTTATGTCAGTGTGGGCCCACCTGTCAGTGTCCTGGGAACTGACTGACATCAAAGCATCGTCTTTCCCCATGTGCCTTAGAAAAGACCCTCTATCAGGAGCTGGATTGTGTCCCCCAAAGGCCTAACTCCGGTACCTCAGAACATGACTGGATTTAAAGTTAGGCCCTGCACAGAAGTGACAGAGTTGAAGTGAGACTGTTGGGGTGGGCTTCAACCCAGTATGACTGGTGTCCTTCGAGAACAAGCAGCTCAGGCAGAGGGAAGAAAGTGGCCAACTAAGGGCCTTGGGAAAGACGCCAGGGGAGGGGTCTCAGCCCTGCCCACACCTTGTTCTAGGAAGCTGTAAGGAAAGGCTGACTGTTGTTGATGCCACCTTGTCTATGGTATTTGCTGTCCAGGCCAGACAACAGCTACATCCACTCTCTAGTGCTGTTGGTTTCTTTTTGTGATCCCCGTAAGTCTCCTGGATGACCTTTGTTTGCCTGTGACAAGCAGGTACAGAGCCCCAAAGTACTGTTATATGTTTCCTCAGTGATTAGCTGAACTCTGTGGCCCCCAAAGCAGCTAGACACAGAGATAGATATTTTCCAGTTAGTTTGTTGACAGACTCCCCCTTCTAATTACAAACATCTCACCTGTGCACCTACCTGTGCCTTGTGACCTGCCTACTCCCTGTAAAGGTCCAGACCATAGCATCTGCCAGGATGTTGTCTTCTGTGGATCTGGGTGCCCTCGCTACTGCCATAGCCTGAAGAATAGCTGTTTCCTTACCTGCTCCTTTTGGTCACTGACAGTTTTATTATAGGTAGCTAAGTTATTGAGAAATATTGTAGGCAGTCAGATGGGGATGGGCCCTCCAGAGGTCAGTGCAGAAGACAACTGTGGCTGTAGGCGCATTCACTGAAGGCCAGACTTCAAGAAAAAAGAGGAACAGCTACATGCATCTACTCCCCCTAGGGATACACAGCAGCGGGTGATATTCTAAGTAGGCATCAATCATCCTGAGGTGGAGGACCAAGCCCTTCTTAGGCTACTCCTTCTAGGAAAGTCCTTATCTGTCCCACCTATGCTTCCCGGACTTGCTTCCCAACTCGATCCAAGTTAATCAATATTACCTAAGTGACTGTACTTGTTGTAATCTTATTGGTTCACCATAGGTTTAGCTCACCTCACACCCACCTCGTGACTTCCCTTTGGATCAGTACTACCTAAGTGACTATACTTGTAATCTTACTGGTTCATTACAGTTCTGTTCCACTTCAGATCTGCCTCACCTCGTGGTTTTGCTCTATAAAACGCCCTTGAGAGGTGGGGTCCCTGGCCACCCACTCAGGACCACCTTTGTCTCTTGCAGAAAGTTTTCTTTCTCTAAATAAATACTTTCTACTATTAACCTCTGTTGTCCCTGTAATTTATTCTTGATTTTAGAGAACTTGAACTTGGCCTGTCTAGCAGACTCGGAGTTATATCTCCCTTATATTATTTGGAGATGCTATATCATCCCTGTATCAGTTTGGGGCTGTGACTCGGATGGGATGAAGAGCTCACCTGGACCTGCTTCTCCACCTGGGCACTGAGGCTGCTTCAGCAACTGGTGCCCCTCTTGCCTGGGGTCACAGATCCCAGAGGAAGTGGTCTATCCCCTGATCCCGATGTCTGTCCGTGGCAGCATAGTGAGGATGTGAATTAGACTCTGTTTGAGTGAGCATTTGGCCTTGTTTAGTGGCTGCTTCTGTTTAAACTTCTTAATCTACTTAACTCCCTTCTAAGACCACCCGGAAAATGTTTCCCACTGGTGACATCTGTTAATTGCCTCCAATGACAACGGGGCTCCAGTGAGGATGACTTCTGACGGCAGTGGCTCTAGTGGGACACCTGGGGGACTTCACAAGGCCCCTCATAGCTCAGCATCTAAGACCTCAGCAATGCCATTTGATTTTGCTTGGCACAAGGAGCCGGGTGAAAAATGGGGAAAATGTCTCTGGTGTGCCTCAAACTGCAGTCCCTTAAGGACCAGATCTGCCACCAGCCTCTGCTCCGCTTCCTCTTTTCTTTTCAACAAAACCTCCAACCCTTTCCTCCTCCAGAAGCCTCCTTGGGCTGAACCCAGTGCTTTCCCTTCTTCCTCCTTGCTCAGTAGATTCCTCCTTTCTCCTTCAGTCCTTCTTCCTCTCCTCCCCTCACTTAACCCCGGGGCTCCCTCTGCCAGGCCCTACTCTGTGTGTTGGTGGGACAGTAGGCCGTGACCTACCTCCCCTGAACAATCTCACTTAGACCTATGTGCAACTGTTAAAGACTTTCCAGACAGTAAGAACAGGGAAGAGCTCAGTGATTGAGTCAGTCTGGTCCTCTTGGGCGTGTTCTCCTGGATTCCCTGACTTATATCAACTTTTTTAGTTCTCAGGCAAGAAGTATACCATTTCATTATAGCATGGCAATTGAAGTAGGAAAAGGGGACCACAGAGAGAGCAGTGAGGGGAAGGCAAAAGAGAATGGGGGAAGAAGGTGCGTAAGTGTGGACATGTCACAGCGAAACCCATTAATTAGTATAATTAATATGCGTTAATTATTAAGGCAATTAAGTTTCACTGAGGTTTAGAGGCACCATTTGAACCATAGTGAGTTCTAATCTTGTCAATGGCTTATGCCTAGAAATTAGTGATATTATCTAAAAATGTACTGTAAACAGACAGAATGCTCCTTTCTCTAGAGATGTACAGTAGCGTAACAACATGAATACAGCACTGCAGAAAAGGCCAAATCAAGAAGCACTGTGTAAATTGATGGCTTTTAAAACATAACTAAGTACAGGAAAGCAAACCAGGGCAATTTGTGCTCTCCAGAGCTCCTCATAATTACAGACACTTGCAGATTTGTAAATGAGGAGAACTCTGAACTTAGAATGCCTGGCCTTAAAACACAAGTGACAGTCCAAAAATCCATCTCAGCAAAGACCCTCGGAAAGATCCTGCTCCTTGTGTCCATGCTAATGTGCAAGGGGAGGAAGTCTTCCCACCCATCGGCATCCTGCTCCCTTCTTGGTGGACCCAAGGCAGTATACCCTGCCATTATCACTTCTTATTTACGGCCATTGCCCCCAGGAGTACACAAGCCACACCTGTGGTGGGACTTGAATGTCATCCGCATGCCAGCTTCTTTCTCCTTAATTCCACTACCCAGTAACCTTCTGGAAAAACAGTGGTTTCCAATAGTCTGTCTGTACTGTGTCTCTGAATATCTCATCCCGAGATTCCTGGACCCTTGCCTTGTGTCTTTGCCCTTTTAGGACTCTTTTTGGCCATCCAAATGTTCTTGCTTGTGTCAGAAATCTCTAATCCCCCTTTAAGTCTCCAATGATGAACTCTGTTAATGATAATGCCTAACTCTCTGAGCTGCTAACTCTGCTGACACAGGCCATATCTGGGAGGCTAAAAAAGAAATAGAACCTCTCATGCCAAATGTTATGGTGTAGACCTAGATGTCCCCAAAGGCCTCCTGCATTAATAGGCAGGAAGGTGATTGAATAAGGATGTGGACGACTTCCTGTCAGGAGGTGGGGTCTGGCGGGAAGAAGTGGGTGTGATCTAAAGGTTTATCTCTCTCTGGCCCCTCCCTCCTCTGCTTCCAGACCACGCACTTGAGCCGCTGTACTCTGCTGTGCCTTCTGTCACACTGTTCTGCCTTGGAGCTGGCCAACTGTGCACTGAAACGTAACCATGAGCCGAAATAAATTTCTCTTCCTTTCGATTGTAGGTGTTTCATATTTTGTCTCAGAGGTAAGGACAGTGACTGAGACACCATTATATTCTCTAAAGCGAGAATCCTCCAAAACCTTCAAATATACTTCCAGGCCTCCTTGACAAGGGACACTTAATTCTCACCTCTAGTTCCTGCAGTGTTCCCATCCTCCAGGCAGCAACGCCAAATGGAGATCAGGCAGCCCAAGGCTTGTGAGCAATAAACAAAACAGTCAATCCCACATTTCTTCTACCACCTAAGATCCCTGGTACCATGCTGGCCTCTGTCTGTCCAACACTATGCAATTCAGTCATCAAGATATGTTGTGTGTTTTTTTTTTTTAAAGTATACTTTTCCTCCCATTCTCACAATACCTTCTGGTTTCACTTAGAAAGGCAACAATACACATGGGCCACCACGGCTCAGGGACTCACTGAGGTCTCTATTTATTTCTCTGGGAGCCAAAATGCAGACCTGAGCCATTTTGTCCTCATCTGCAGCTCTGGCCTTGCTGGGGATATGGATGACACTTTTCTCTGCACACCTGACCAGGGAACTTACTTACCCCCACCCAGTACTCCCTCCATCTGTCACCCACAATGGATGGAAGGTCTCTAAAAGCAAAGTACAACGACGCAGCCCTCAAGTGTGCTCCCTGGGACATGCCAGCTCCTCTGAAAGGAGGACTCTTTCTCTAGAGAATTAACACCGTTAATTCACAAAAGAACTAACACCATCAGTTTCCCTCTTCTGAAGACCAAAAGACACTGGAATGGTTTTAAGGCTTAGTGACTGTTGCAGAGATCTGACCCGGAACCTATTCCCCTGTAGTCTCTCTCTCAGACACCGTGGCAGACCATCTCCAAACCCCCAAACTGGGACTCCCATTCCCTTTTTGCATTTCAAAACCTTGCACCTTCCCCACCCTTTTCTCTGACCCTTGGGCTCCCGGTTGGACTCACTTTCTGTTTTCCTCTTTATAAGCAGAAAGGAAAGACACAGTTTTGGAGCTCTTGCCCCAACCACAAGGGAAGCCAAAGGCCCTCTGGGTGCCTTAGATCTATGTCTCAAGCACTACCCTCCTGCTCACATGCTGCTGCCAATTCAGCCCACAGCACTGCTGACTTAGCTGTGAGTCCCTGGAAGAATTTCCACATACCCCATGCAGTTCGGAGCTTTCTACTCACCGAGAGCTGCTAACACTTACCCATGTTCACACTTGTCTCCTACAAAATTGACGACCGCTGTCCCCTTACACCACTGCCCTCTGCTTTCAAACTCTCAGTCCAGCTGCCCTCCTTCCCCCTTCTCTGAGGGACCGCCTCACAGCCACATCACCACCACCATCATCACCATCATCTCCCAGAGCTTCCTTACCCTGGCATTGCTCAAAACGCTCTCCGAGGCTCTCATGTTGTATCCAGCGGATGGTTTTTTTCTTCCTCATCCTACAGAGGGGAAATTTCAATGGTCAGATTTTCAACACTCTGTGGAGTTTAGATTTTAATTTGGCCAGAGTGGTTGCATTTGCTTTTCCCACCCAAGCCTTGCTGCCGATGTAAGGTGAGAGTGTTGATGTGAACACAGACAGCTGGTACGCTCTCGTGGCTGTCAGTGACGTCGGTGGGTATGGAAAGAGAGGGTTCGTGTCAGCTTCAGGGATGGCCATCAGCAAGTGAACCCAAATCACTGACCTATGAGATGAGAGCCTTTTCTTCTATGCAAGCACTTAGCTATTCTCAAAATTGATGCCACATCCATAGTTGGACCCCAAAGCTATAAAACCTCCTCATGTGACCATTGTTCTAAGATAACTACTTCCCAAGAACACTTTCCCCATCTACTGCTTCTTCCCATTACTCAACCTCCATTGGAGACAGAAATTCTGCTTAAAGGAGCATAAGCACATTAACTTAATGTCTGAGTCTGGAAAAACTACCTGGAAACAAGCTGGATATTTCATGCAATCACATAAGCTCTAGACTAGAAGACCACGCAGTCTGCCCTACATTCCTTACCTGAAATTCAGCCAGGCCTCCCAGAAGACCACGTGCTGTGGCTAATGGAATCCTATAGACTTTGGGGTACTTGATTTTTCATGTCACCTTGACTCAACTCTTTGTGTCCAGGCTAAGCATCCTGTCTGCATGCTGTTCTGGGCTCTGGCCACTCTGGTGGCTCAGGTAGGTCCCTGAGAAGTGTTAACCCAGTGGTTTGACTCTCATTTTTCCATATTATTCGGCTGTGAAGACTTACTGTAAACTCTTTTCCTTTGAAGAGTATTTTCTAGGGGCAATGAAATAATCCAGTTGCCAGGAGAACAGTGACTCTTCACCAGAGCTAATCTTACAGTTGGAAGAAAAGAACTACCAGCAGCATCCAGAGAGTGGCAGCCAGGGATACTGCCGTATGTCCTGCAATGCACAGGATCACCCCACAGCTAAGAAGGACCCTGCACAGGGTCAGGAGTTTGAGATTGAGAACCAGTGGTTTAGACAACAACGTTGTTTCCATGACACTCTCCAACCTTATTTAAGAAACAAAAAGCGCACCAACTCTGCTTAATTGATGGAGATTGATTCTTATAATAGCGCCTGCCTTTGCTTTTTATGAGCTTCTGTGTGGACATAGCAACAGAATAGTTTTATTTTGTTTCTGGACAAAAATAGGCCTTTACCACACCACAAAGGGAAACTGGAATTCAGATGTTTTTGAAGAAAGAATAATTCCCCATGCCGCAACCGTGGTGGTGCTCTGAGTTCTGGCTCTCATGCCAACTTGTGGGGTGCCTTGGGAATGTTGCTGTCCTCTGGGGGTGGAACGAAGGCATCTCCAGACTTCTGCTGGCTCTAACAGAGTTTATTCCAGAACAAGCCCCTGCAGGGTTCAATACGGAGAACTGCTAAAGCACAAGACAGAAAGGATAAAGAAAGGAGGTACCATCATGGCTCTGCCCTTTCTCCTTGGCTGTGGGGCATGTGCGTCCCCAGCATGTGCTTCCATGTGATCCACTGCCCCTCATTGCGTGAACTGAAGAGTCAGCCGCTAAGAAAGGAAGAGGTTTGGCAAGCAGGAGGGCCGCCAGTGTGAGGCAGTGGTTATGTGAGACAGAGGGAGTTCTCAGCATCTGCTTTCAAAATGAGGCCGAGGGTGAGCTGTAGACTGTGTGCAGTTGGCTACTCTATCTGCAGGTTGAGCAGATTCAACCAACTGCACAACAAAATATCCAGAAAAAGATCATGTCTCAACTGTGGTAGATTGACAATTGGTGGTTAATTTACAGTCCCCAGCTGAACTGAGTAAGCTTGATGCTGGGTGTGGGAGGCCCACCAGGGGACTGTTGCCAGCAGCATAAGAGACAGAACTGGAGAGGGAGTAAAAAAAGGAGGTTTTTGGGAACTAAAGAGGCTGTTAGGCAAGGAGAAAGGCTGTTGGGGGTGGTGGATGCTATAAAGAGCTGTTGGTTCTGTTGGAGGAGCTCGTCATGTTGGCTTTCCTGATGAACTTGGCTGTTTTCATCCTCTGAGGAGCTCAGGACCTTGTTGGACTGAGAGTGGCTTTAGTTTACTTTGGGTAGCTCTGGTCTTCACTTTGAGCATCACTTCCTGGCTGTGGAAGGGAAGATGGTGCACTGCCGGTCTCCTGAGAAGCTTGTTGCGTTGGCTTCTCTGATTGGAACTCAGTCATCTTGATCATTGGAGGAGCTTGGGACCTCACTATTGCTGAGGATGGCTGTGGTACCTTTTAGGGAAGCTCTGGTTCTTCTGAGTGTCACTTCCTGGCTCCACTGCAGATCCCTCAGGCTGCTGTCACAGATCCTTCATCCCACTGGCACAGCTTCCTAGATTCCACCACTGACCTTTGGGCCCTCCCAGTGCAGATCTGTGAAACAGGCCTGCATGAGATGATGTCGTGGGCTCCAGACCCCCAGTTGGATACATGGGAGGCATTGTTTTGAGCACTAGGTATTCAGCTGGACTCATGCAGGACGTTATCATGGGATCCAGGCCCTCAGCTAAATTCCTGGTCTAAAGTATGTGGATAGATTTCCTGCACTCTCTTGTATATCATTCTTTGGGTGACTATTATAAATAATCTTATAAAATATGTGTCCTGTATTATATTGTCTCCCCTTGCAAAAGAAGACCCAAACCAAGACATCTACTGAATATGCACAGTTTCTTCTTGTCATCTTTTCCTAAACAACACAATTTATCAGCTTTGTACAGAGTATTTCCGTTATATTAAGTAATATACACCAGTTAGAGATGGTCTTATTTCTGCAGGAGGTGTATACAATTACTGTGCCATTTTTATGCTGAAGATTGGAGCACCTGTAGATCTTGCTGTCCTTGTGGGGGTGGAGAGTGGCTTGAAACCAATCCCTTGAGGACACTAAGGGACAAGTGTGTTCTCAAGAAGGGTATAGCAATAGGCCTCAGATATTTTTATAACACTCTTTGAAAAGATTTATACTCCTTTCCAGGATGAATTCTAGTTCATTTATGATATGTTTCACTGGCATAATTTAGTAACCTCAATTGTCTTTACCCTGAAAGTTTTAAAAAAATTTTCCTTTCTTTCAGAAATAGGTGGAGTAAGTAATTTTAAAAATATACATATAGGCTGGGGATATAGCTCAGTGGAATAAGGGCCTGCTTAGCAAGCACAGGGTCCTGAGTTCGATCCCCAATACTGCAAAAAAAAAAAAAAAACAAAAAAAAACACAACTAAAAATATACATATAAAATCCTTATATGGGTTACATAGGTAATGCAGGCACATGGTAAGTAATTTAAATACTTAAAAATGGCATACAAGGAAACAAATGAGTCTTCCTCCCAGCTCAAGGATGGATCATCTGTATTTTCTTTTTTTTTTTTTTAATCTCTCTTTTTTTTTTATTTTAGAAACATAAAAGTACAAAAACATATTGACAAACAGATACCCATTATCATAGAAAATAGTACAATCACAACTAATCTATAGACAAGGTGATATGGTCTCAACAGTAGTTGTTGCTTTATCCATTGATATCTTCGAATTGTAGATGTATGGACCCATATACAGACATGTAAATTTAGTCAGAC
>PVLD010030081.1:0-17280 GCA_004027595.1 Dinomys branickii
AGCTGGCTTTGCCCCCAGGGTGGTCGGACCCAGCCAAGCCCCCTATCCGCGCAGAGCGTCTCCGGCTCCCAGCGTCTGGGGCTTTCCCGCGTCTCGCCATGGCAGTTTGGGCCGCCCTACCGCATCTCCCCCGGCAGCTCAGAGAAACACGTTCAGTTTGATCTTCCCAGCCGAGGTCCCGGCATTCACGCTCGCCAAGTCTGTCTCGAGCTGGTGGTATTTATCGAGGAGGATCGCTCCCTTGCTGCTCATCTGGTCGCCATCTTTTGCCGCTCCATATCCTCTTTTCCTTGGTTCCATTTAGGCACTTTCTTTGCAGACCCATCTCACTCCCTTGGCTTCACTGAAGAGGTAAAGAGCCTGAGCCTAAAGAAACTTGAGCCGAAGACTAGGAACATGTTTAGAGAATTCAAAGAACACCAAAATTATCCATCTTCAAAGAAAACAAACTGGGCTCATTCTTGTGATCTGAGCCAGTACCCTCCTTTTGGGGTTGCTCTCCTTCTCCCAGGGTTTCTAGAGAAGCAGAAATGCCCCCCGTTCCAAGAAATAATGCTCGTCTCTCTCTTCAAGGTCTGCCTCTATTTCTTCATATATTTTTAAATTTCTGCCTAACAAAAGCTTTCCAGGACCTCATCCTCTTCTGTGGATAGAGTTGGTTAGAGTCCTTCTTACAGCTTCAGGAACCTTCTCCTCTCATCTGGAGACTACACAGAAGCTGTAATTTAAGAGGAGTCATTAATAACAGGATGCTGTTCCTGGGGATGGGCAATGTATAGAGAAATCACCAGGGCTAGTGCCATGCCACAGGCTAGTGGCAGTCGGGCCCTGCTATCACCAAGTTGAGGGAAAGGGAAGGAGAAACAGCAGGAGCAAATACAAAGAGCTGTGTGGAAAGGCCAGCTGACTGGCATTGTGATCTTGGTGGGTGAAGCTTGTCTCTGGTGGCCCCAAAGAGAGAGACCCCAGGGGACGCATAGTTCAACTTGACAGCCCTTCCTGAGGTTCCCCAGCCTGTGACCCCTTTAGTGGTAACAGCTGGAAGCCCCTACAGATGAGTGTCCCAGGACAGAGAGCAGCAGGAGGGGGCAGAGAAGTACAAAGAATCTCTCCTACACCCTGCCAGACTCAGGATGAGTCAGGGAAACCCCCTTCCCTCCATTTTCCTCCTTATTTGGGAGAGAATACCACTTCTCGAGCTTTCATTATGACTTTTAATATGGATATTTTGTGGACCCTATGGAATGGTGCCAAAGGAACTTCTTTAGAACAGCATGAATGAATCACAGGAGACCAGCGTTACTAGGCAGAGCAAGTAAGTCAGCAGTGATCACTTGATTCACCCTTCCCTCTTCTCTCCCTCCCTCTCTTCCTCTCCTCCTTCCTTAATTTATTAGGGCATTGAAAACAGAGCGTCTCGTGGTGACGCTGCATACCTTCATGCAAAATACTTGGCTGTCACTCAAACTCTCATCAAGTCAGTCTCCCCTGGCTGTAGCAGACACTATCTTGCAAGAAAGATAGTCCAGCAGGGGTGCCTGAATCAGGAAACAGTGCAGCCATAACCTCCTCATGGGTGACTTTCTCTGTTCATGAGAAAGTCATATTCTGTCTACCCCGAGTCCTGGAGTGGGGTAGAATATAAGTTGTGCAAAAATCAAAATGAACAAGAAAGGCTTGGAGATCCCTGGGCAAGCTGGTAGATGTATCTTAGGGCAGTCAGAGAAAGGGGCAATTATTTTGAGCCAAACTGCCAAAGTCCATGAGAAAAAGGCTGAACGACAGACAGGGATGAGTCTTGCCAAGAATGATTAAGCAAGCAAATTACGAAGAGACCTACTGTGAGTCACAAAGCGGACTGCTGCCTTACACAATCCACAAGACTTGTGAGCATTGAGATAATGACATCAGTTTGTGGAGGGAGCAGGATATACAAGAAACAAATCAGTCCACAGATACATGTGATCCATCTTGGCGGAAAAGCCATCTTCCCTTCCAAGCAATCTGCTTCTCATGAGAAGAATCTGTGTCAGCACATATAAGTATGTGTGCTAGAGATACCAGAAACAGGACAGCAAAGAATAAGACCATGTGTTCTGGCTTATATATAAATATGCTCCCAAAGCCTCAAGCATTCATAGGCGAGGCTTTGGGCAGTGGCTAGATCATGGGTGTGTGATGCTGGATTAACAGTGTATGGCACTGGATTGGTTTAGAATAGTTCTGGGTGTGGATAATGGGGAAGCCTACCCGAGGCGTGTGTGACACCATCCAACAGGCTTGTAGCCTAGATGGAATAGAAGGAAAAGCGGAAGGAATGCTGTTGTTGGCTGCTTCCTCCTGCCTACCCTGACACGCACTGCTTCTCTCTTGTGACCCCCCCCGCCCCGCCTCGCAACCAGCCAACGATGGACCAAAACCTCTACAGACTGCGAGTTCAGATAGCCCTTAGGCTGGGGCATAGCTGAGTGGCGTGAGGACCTGTGTGGCAGGTGAAAGGTCCGGGCTTTGACTCCTGGTACCAAAAGAAAAACTCTTTCCTCCCGTCACTTCTATGCGTCAGGTGTTTTGTCCTAGCAACAAGACAGTAACTAAAGACCCCATGGAAATGTATCCAAATCCATTTTTGTTCTGCATACTCCTATATCCTCTGAATCATTCAATACAAACTTTATATCATGCTTTTGTAATAAAAAAGAAGTGTTTCTGCAACTCTATACTTTACAGAATGGTAGTGGCTATTAACTCTGGTGGTACATCAGAATAACCTTCTTTAACATTGAAAATTCTAGATGGTTGGATACCACTATAGAGGTAAATAGTGAGTCTACAAACAGAAAGGTGTTGGTGTGCATGTTTTGGTTTAGCTTGGTTTGGTTGCCACTGCCCCACCAACACTCCTGAGGACAGGAAGACTGAGGACCACCAGGGTGTAGTGTCATATTCTCATTTTGAAGCTAACAATTCTCCCTACTTTTGCCACCCTGACATTATTGAGGCCAGTGTGTGCTCAGGTTCTCAATCCATGGCTTATCTCCTAGGCAACCTCAGATAAACAAGTTAATCTCTTCAAATTACTTCACCTCAAAAGGTGAGATAACAGCAAGACTGACCTCACTCATCATGATACCATGAGAACCCAGTGAGATCACGCAGAGAATCTAGTATCACATACGCTTCACGGAGATTCTTGATGAAAGTTCATAGCAGTTCAGTCTGCACTGATGCACATGCTGATATTCACATATTTATAGCAAAGTAATTACAGCTGTGTGGACATATTTCATTGTGACGATGAGCTCCACACTGTGTTTCACAGATTCATGGGTTCTTTTCTTAGACATTTGCATATTCATTAAAAAGCAATGCCTGTGATGCGAAGTCACCCTAATGCAATGTTAACATGTAAATAATGGCATGTGTACAAGCCATGTTGTTCAACTTTATTTTTTGTGTGTGCAACTTTATATTTGAGTTTATTTTAAATACTGGAATTGACTCAAAGTAATGATTCAATTCATGAAGGAGCAATGAACAGAAAAACCCAGATGGCAGAAGATTTTCTGCATTTTACAGCAGAAGTGAATTATTTGTATTTGTTTGGAGCTAATGTTGTATTCTTTCTTTTATGTTGTGTTCTTGATGGACTTTAATTCCACTATGACTAGAAATTTAATTTCATTACTATTAGAAAAGCTTGGGCCAGCGATGTAGCTCAGCAGCCCAGCAGCTGCCTGGCAAGCATGAGGCTCTGAGTTCGATTCCTGCTGCCAAAAAGAAAACAAAAACAAAAAAAAGAGTCCCTTAAAAAAATAAGGAAAGCTGACTCAATTGGATGACTCCACTTTGAATTCCAGCCTTGTCAGGTATTAGCAGTGTGATGTTAGGCGAGGGATTAAACCTCTCTGGGCCTCAGATTCCCATCTGCAATGTGGCGATGATGATAGTATCTACCTGATAGAGCTGCTGTTTAGTAAAGTGTTCAGACCAGAGCCAGGCACATAAAGTCCTGCTGTATGAAGCATAGTGAGAATTCACCAACCGTTCACTATTTTTATTTATTGGTTCTAATCATAGGTAAGCTCTGATTGAGATAGATATGTTACATATTATAAACATGATAAATAATATGTTGGTTCATGAATGATTCTTTTCACGATTAGGTTCCAAAACACAAGCATTCCAAAAAATTGCTACTGTTTGTGAACTTCGCATCCAGTAATTGGTATGACTATAGCCATTTCCCCACAGAATGTGAATGTGACCATCTGCTCCAACACTGTGCAATTATTATAGGCAGCTGAGTTAGGTAGAAATATTATAGGCAGTGAGACAGGGTCTGGCCCTCAAAGGAGCCAACATAAAAGATAAGATACCTGTGGGCCAGACCTCAAGACAAAAGGGGCTGAACAAATGCAGCCACATATCCCCTGGGTGTGAATGTCAGGAACTGATAAATAAGTAACAACCACTTTCAAAAAGCCATGAAGTCACTAGACCGACCCCTTACAGGAAAAGCCCCGCTCTGCATTCATGCCCACTTGTTACGTGACTTGCTTCCCCATTTGATCCCAGTTTACTGTCTTACCTGAATAATTATCTTTGCAGTCTTATTGGCTGACCATAGTTTTGTCCTTTTCCCCTACTTTGGACCCACTTCACCTTATGGATTTTCCCTATAAAAGGCCCCAGAAAAGACAGAGGGGGGGTAACCCACTCTGGGCACCATTTCTGTCCCTCTCTTGGACAGAAGCTTTCTTTCTCTCAATAAATACATTCTGCTCTTAACCTCCATTGTTCCTAAAATTCATTCTTTGATTTTATTTATTTTTTGGGGGGGGGTAAAATTTTTTTTAATTTTAAAGACAGAAGAATGGAGACATATGAACCAGAACAAGCCATAAATAATATCGAAAATACAAAATTATACAGAACATAGCAGGGAATTAGCACTGGACGCTGTATTACATGTCATCTTCACACTAGTTAACACACAAACATTAAAGGAAATAGCAAATTATAGAGAAGATAGTAGGGAATCAGCACTGGATGCTGCATAATATAAAGTTATCTTCACTTCTGTTAATACAAAAACGATTGAGGAAATACAAATTATAGAGAATATAGAAGGTAATTAGCTCTGGATGCTGTCCTACATAATGTTACCTTCACATGTTACTCAGTTACACAGATGATGGCCCATTTGATCATTCAATTTTCTCCTCCCTCATATCCATTGCCCTACCACTCAACCAGTCATCTTTCCTGTGATAATAACTGTATTCCTGGGTTTATCTATACCCCTGGACTCTCGCCTTGGGAAGAGATATAGCTACCTAAGACTATACTATTGCATACATGGGTGTATATAAACTGCCATGATCGGAGATGGAAAAGCACCTATGCTCACAGCGGACTGCCCAGCTCCGCCCTGTTACCCTGCTATGGGTGGGGGCGGGTCCAGTCCGTGAATTGCCCTCAGCAGGGCCCACAACAGAGCAGCTGCAGGGCCCTCAGTGGAGCAGCCGTGGGGCCCACAGCGGAGCAGCCGCAGGGCCCTCAGCGGAGCAGCTGCGGGGTCATTCTTCGATTTTAGAGAACACGAATTCGTCTCAGATATCATTCAGGTTGGGAGTTTTTATTTTCCGGTATCATTTTGGAGGTACCACCAAGATACTTGGACGGAGGTCAGAGTTTGCTTTTGTTTCATAGACTCTGGATTGGGACTCATTTAGGTAACATTTTTATGCTTCAAATTGTTATTCTTTTGCCTGTTGCTTATAATTGCTTATGCTTTGTCTTTTACATAGTTTCATTAAAATGTTGATAAATCTAAGTCAGAACATGGCAAGGTTATACGTTTATGATATTTCTTTAATGAGACATTTTATTACTGGTTTTTCTGATATATGTTGTGTTAGATGCATTTGAACTAGTTGCTAAATGTACTGGTTTTCCTTGCTTGATGTTGTTTAGCTACGGAGAGTAATGTTAGAATGCTTCTAGTGGATTTTGATACAAACTGTAAGATGGGTCTCTTTAAATCTAGCTGAGACTTAGAAAAAGAACTGTAGACTGTTTCAACTAAGTTAAGCCCATAGAAGATAAGCATTTGTTAACACTGAAGACAAGAAAGTCACCTTAGAGAAAGAACACATACCCTGTCTCTGGGTCAGATGAGACATTGGAATTTTGCCTGTCCAGGAGAACACACATAAAAGACATGTCCCGGCTTAGTGTTCTGGGCAGGTCTCCCTCGGGAGGCTGAACCTGAGACACAGCGGAGAGAACCGACTTCTGGGTGACACAGAAGGAGCTATCTCCAAAAGCAGCACACTTCTGGGACCAAAACATATTTAGTCTAAGGGAGGATCTCCCACTTTTCCTTTTCTCCTACGTCTAGTATAGGTAATCTTGTTCAGGCCTTAGCTATGCCTTGTAAAATTTTGACAAACAGTGGTCTCTCTGCCAGCTAGTTAAAAGCTCTTAGAGCAGCTGCCACTCTTTAAAGCAGAGGACAGGTTTCCCCAGCATCTCTTTGGTGAATCCCCATTAAAGCCAATGGCTGATGGAATGTTGACCAGAGAGGCAGATGGATTCCTTTCTGGAGACTGATCTCTGGTTTGTGGGCCAATAGAAACTGAGAACTGAGGGGTCATGGATAGGGCTACTCTCTGGTGGATACCCAAAGGTTCCTCAGTGGAAACTGGTTCCTGACCACTAAAATATCTCCACTTATCTATCATACATATCTCTCTCTCTGCCAGTAGACTAGGAATTCTCCATAAACTTTTCAGTCGAGCCACCCTTCAGAAACTAGGCTGAGGCAATTTACAACAATTTACGTTTCACAGCAGCTAGCAGGGGAATGATTCACATTTGTGCCTTACATATGCTAACTAAGAGTAAAAAGAAATTCTTGTCAGCCTTAACTAATTTGCCTTTAATAATATTTAAATGTGATTGCTAGGTAGTAAATTTAAGTTTAACCTGTGAGCTTCAAAGTTTAAACAAAACGTAGTCTTGTCCTATTAAGAAAGGTTACCTAGGTGATTAGTTAATAAACACAAGTGGCTGGAGACTTTGCTCAGTGCACGGGGTGAAATTCCTCTAGCCAATTGTCAGTACTATTTAGAGGTGATCTCTTTTGTGACTCAAAAACATCTTGCCTTTTTATGCCCTTGTCCAAAGAATAAAAAAGCAATAGTTTATTACAAAGATATGCTTCCTTCTTTAGATATCCCTGTCACCAGACCAATTGTAACTTAGCTTGTAGATGTCCAGTAGGAGTAAGTACACGGTTCATGAATTTTCTTGGAGGATAGAATTGCACGTCAGTTCGAGGGTGGATAGGCTGATCGGATTTTGTCCTCTGCTATCTCCAGACAGCATCCACCTGCCCTGGAATGGAATCTACTTAAGGGATGCCTTAAGGGTACAAGAACCAATTAAAGATAGGGAGGAGATGTCTGAACTCTCTCTTCTTGTTTCACAGACATGGGAAACTCACAGTCATAGTTGCTTACTCATCTTAGTTGCATCATTAAGCATTGGAAGATGTTTGATCCTGACACATTAAAAGAGAGCCGTTTAGTACTTTTATGCATGTGTGCTTGGCCTACTTATCCCTTAGAGCCAAAATGGAATATAGAGGGAAGTATTAATTATGATACTATTTTACAACTAGAAAGATACTGTAAAAAGGAAGGAAAATGGTTGGAAGTGCCATATGTTCAAATTTTCTTTGCATTAAGAAACAGTCCTTATTTAGTTTCAAAATGTAAAAGTGAGCCACAGGGAAATGGAGCACCTCAGACTCTCAAAGCATCCACTATACTAGAGCCTGAGATTACTCCTCCCCAATATTCAGAGCCTGAGGACCGGACAGCCTTAAACAAAGACTCACCCACCATGCCTGAACCTAAGGTTTCCCCTACCTGCCCTTCTAAGCTAGAGGGTGAAGCTTCTAGACCAGCTGTAATCCAGGCCTCTACAGAGCTATACCCATCCTTAGCTGAGTTTAGACAAGCTTCTCAAGGACAGTATCCATTACAAGAAGTAAATGGACAATTTGGAACTGCCAGAGTTCATGTGCCTTTTTCTCTCAGTGATCTAAAACAGATAAAGTTAGATCTTGGAAAATTTCTAGATGACCCTGATAAGTACACTGAGGTATTTAGAGGCCTCACTCAGACCTATGAGCTAGACTGAAAAGATGTAATGTTACTCTTAAATCAAACATTGACCCCTAATGAGAAACAGGCAGCACTACAGGCTGCTATCTCATTTGGAGATGAATACCATGTTATTAACTTCAGAAGGCCAGAAGAAAGACAATAAGGGTAACTACCAGTTCCCACTGGAGCCCAAGCCATCCCTATTCAAGACCCCTACTGGCCTAGCAGCCATATGGGAGACTGGAATAGAAGATACTTTCGGACATGTATTCTTGAAGGTCTAACAAGGATAAGAGCTAAGCCATTCAATTATTTTAAACTGTCAGCTGTCCAACAAGAGAAAAGGGAACACCCCTCTGCTTTCTTAGATCACTTACAAGAGGCATTGATAAAACATATTTCCCTAGATCCTAATTCAATGGAAGGACAAATTATTCTTAAAGATAAGTTCATTACTCAGTCAGCCCTAGATATTAGAAAAAAACTACAAAAATGGCTTTTGGCCCAGATAGCTCACTGGATGTGCTAGTAAAAATTGCCTCCTCAGTATTTTATAACCCTGATGAGGAGGAGGCCAAGGAGAGAAAACAAAGAGACCGAGAAAAAGCAGCTGCCTTTGCAGCAGCACTAAAAGAAACAGACCCTAAGTTTGATTCTCCGGGCCCCAAGAAATCAACGACTACCTTGGTCTGCTAAGCTGTCAGACACTAGGCCACCTTAAGAGAGACTGCCCTAAAAGGCCCCCTGGGCCATGCCCTAACTGCAAAGGTGACCACTGGAGGTCGGACTGCCCTCTGAAGCGAAGGCCCCAGAATTCAGACCCATCCTACCAGTTGGTCCAACAAGAATGAAGGGGCCCGGGGCACACTTTTCCCTCTCCCTCTGGCCGGACTGTCATCTCCATGGAGGAGACCCAGGTAATCATGACTATAGAGGTAAAGAGAACCAACCTATTGCTGGACACTGGTGCAAGTCTTTCAGTCCTTCTTTTCAATCCTGACCTTCCTTCCAGCCACCATACCTCAGTGAAAGGAGTCACTTGAGAGGAGGTAATTTGCTATTTTTTACAACCCTTAGGCTGTAACTGGGATGGTTTTCTTTTTTCACATTCCTTTTTGATAATGCCTGAAAGTCCAGTCCCTCTCTTGGGAAGAGATATTTTATCTTGTTTAAATACTGTAATATATATGTACCCAGGTCAGGTACACTGCCTTCCCCTTGTGGAGACAGAAATAAATCCTGAAGTATGGGCTACTAAAAACGAAATAGGTAGGGCATTAGGAGCTGCTCCAGTACAGATACATCTCAGAGATTCAACTACTTTTCCTAATCAGAGACAATATCCTTTAAAACCTGAAGTTAAAAAAGGTTATTATCTATAATTGATAACCTAAGGACACAAGGCTTATTTGAGCCCTGTAACAGTCCATGCAACACTCCAATCTTGGGAATTCAAAAGCCCAGTGGGGAATGGAGATTATTATAGGACCTTAGATTGATAAATGAGGCGGTAGTGCCAATTCACCCAATGGTACCTAACCCATATACACTCCTTTCTCAAATGCCAGAAGATGCCAGTTGGTTTTAGTGTTAGATTTAAAACACTGAAAATGCTTTCTTTTGTATTCCTTTGCAGAGAGATTCGTAGTTTCTCTTTGCTTTTGAAGATCCTCACATCCTAAACCTCAGTCCATTTAAAATATTACAGATGACCTGTTGTGACTAACGATTTTCTCTTTGACAGAAAAGCAGATGCCTTACTAAAAGTTGTTACCTCATTGTCTAAATTCCAACAAACTCTTCAAGAGCTTACAGAGGCCCAGCCCAGAAAAAAGGGAAATCCCATATTCCATCCCGGAGATTTAGTACTGGTAAAGTCTCTCCCTTCATCTTCTCCTTCCTTAGGACCAATGTGAAAAGGCCCATACACCATGATCCTGTTGACTGCTTCAGGGGTCAAGACAACAGTCCTGGACTCCTGGATACATTACACCAGACTCAAGCTCTGGGAACCAGAGACTGTTGCTGAGGGTGAACAACCACCTGAGTACTCCTGTGAACCCATAGAAGACTTAGGATTTCTGTTCAAGAAAAAAGCAAAGTCGTCAGATAAGTGATGTTACTCTTGGCCTTTTTACTACTCAATTTTCCCCTCAGAGGAGGATGCAATTCCTTTCTAAGGTGGTCACAGGAATATGCAGAATCATTACAACAGACCTCTTGCTGGATATGTGGTCTACTCCCTTTGTCCAGTACATCAGGACTTCCTTGGTGAGTATCCCCACCTCAAGGAGATGATTGGAATAAATTACGGGACTATATTAATGATATATGCAAGAGTTCAATGATGCATAGATCAGCCCACCATTACAAAGTAACTGAGTGTCCTATGAATTATACTCTTAATGATCCTGGACATAATCGAGTCTTTTCCCACAAAGTCACTGAAGCCTCTCTACAGACACTAGTAAGACCCCCATTAAATAAAAGTAAGGGTCCTATCCTGAGCGCCAACAATCATAGATATCAGGATGGCTATTGTCAAATATGGGATGATTATATATGTTTGACTCCCATCATAGGCCATCTCAGTAGAAAGGTCCTGTTATATTGGGAACAAAAAAATCATTCCTACTCTCATTGGCCTAACTCCACTAAATACTTGGGGTGGACAGCCCCTGAGC
Organism: Dinomys branickii; assembly: GCA_004027595.1. NCBI lineage: Eukaryota > Metazoa > Chordata > Mammalia > Rodentia > Dinomyidae > Dinomys > Dinomys branickii. The sequence goes on from PVLD010030081.1 coordinate 10,862, forward strand.
AATGTATACATACAACAACTTTACAGGCTAAAGACTGGTTTGCAACAGATTGGCTTACTCACCCTGGAATTAGATGGGAAGCCCCCAATGGCACTCATTGGTCTTGTGGGACCAATTTGTTGCCCTGGCTATCCCCTGGATGGATAGGAAGATGCACGTTAGGATTTGCCTGGTTACAAGGCAGGAGTGTCAAAACTATCGACAAACCTGATAATTTACCCCACTTACAATACCGATGGTCTAGAAGCGTGTTTCACTGGTATGATCACTTGGCCTCTATCTTTATCCCTTCCCTAGGGTTAGAAGACGTCATGCAGCACATCGAGGCCTTAACTAACTATACTCAGCGGGCCTTAAGTGACACTGCAGCTGGCCTCTGTCTCCTAAATGAAGAAGTAAAATTAATGAGGGAGGCCATCCTCCAAAATCGGATGGCATTAGACATTCTAACAGCAGCAGAGGGGGGTACCTGTGCAATTATAAAAACTGAATGTTGCATGTACATTCCTGATTCTTCTGCTAATGTCTCAACAGCTATTCAAGATATTAGGCAACAGATCAATGATATGTCAGATTCTAAGAATCCCTGGAACTTATCCTCTCTAAGGGAGGCCATTACTGGTTCCTCTTGGTAGAAATCTTTGTTAACTATATTCATAATAATCCTGTTGATCATATTATTTGGCCCATACATACTTGTTTCTTTGTGTTTGTCTCCTCCAGATTTAAAGCTATACACCTACCCAAGATGAAAATGCCTGGTGTCTATTGAGGGCCTTTAGATAGAGCCTCTGGAGAGAATCTCAGATTGCCGATCAACTACGACCCCGTCAGCCTGAAGAAGTCAGAGTGGTCATCACCCGTTACTCCCTCATGGCAGTTCGGGTTACTTCTTCAGAGGGGGGAATGTTATAGGCAGCTGAGTTAGATAGAAATATTATAGGCAGTGAGACAGGGTCTGGCCCTCAAAGGAGCCAACATAAAAGATAAGATACCTGTGGGCCAGACCTCAAGACAAAGGGGGCTGAACAAATACAGCCACATACCCCTGGGTGTGAATGTCGGGAATTGATAAATAAGTAACAACCACCTTCAAAAAGCCAGGAAGTCCTTGACCTGACCCCTGACGAGAAAAGCCCCTCTCTGCATTCATGCCCGCTTGCTATTTGATTCGCTTCCCCATTTGATCCCAGTCCACTCAGTCTTACCTGGACAATTATCCCTGCAGTCTTATTGGCTGACCATAGTTTTGTCCATTTCCCCTACCTGGGACCTGCCTCAGCTCATGGTTTTTCCCTATAAAAGGCCCCAGAAAAGACAGAGTCAGGGGGTAACCCACTTCAGGCCCCCCTTCTGTCCCTCTCTTGGACAGACGCTTTCTTTCTCTCAATAAATATATTCTGCTCTTAACTTCCATTGTTCCTAAATTCATTCTTCGATTTTAGAGAACACGAACTCATCTCAGATATCATTCACGTTGAGAGTTTTCATTTTCCTGTATCACAATGAATTAAGTTTGCAAACAAGTATATATATTTGTATCTGGTGAGAGAGACGAGACAGAGAAAGTATGGTTTGGAGAACAGAGTGAAAGAAACAAGGGCAGTTTTATTATTTATGAAAACTCTTATATCCTGCTGATGTAGAAGCAGGAGCCACTTTGATTATAGGTTAGGCTGAAAGTTTAGGATGAATGTGGTGGCTCCCACATGTCTTGGTCACTGTTTTCTCATTGCTGAGACAAAATACCCAACGCCCAAAATGAAGGAAGGAAAAGTCTTTTAGCTTAAAGTTTGTGGAGGTTTCAGTCCATGTTTGGCTGCTTCTGAGGCAGAGTGCCTCATGGCAGAGGGCAACAGTTCATGGCAGCAGAACACAGCAAAAACACAAGAGCTAAAGGGAGGCCAGCAGCCTCTTTTTTTCCTTTACACATAAAAACTATCTGCCCTAGGGCAGGTATAGCTGTCACACCCATAATGCCAGCAAACTATCTGCCCTAGGGTGGATATAGCTCTCACACCCATAGTCCCAGCATTGGCTCATGGATCAGTCATCAACTCTAAAAGCCACCCCATAACTGCATGAGGATTTGGGGGGACATACAGACACAAACCATAACACCATAGAGAATTTGCTACTAGTTACAAAGTTCTGCTGCAAACTCTTCTCCTTGAACACCTTAACCCTAAGTCCTGCATTCCCACCTGCAAGGCTCAGATCAGGGGGGAGAAACAACAGGGCCTGAAGGGCAGAGTGTTTGGAGGGCTGGGCTATGAGCGAGGATACCTTACAGCAGCCTAGACCAAGACCAGGAAAGGAAATTCACCTTATCTGCTCCCTTCTCTTCAGTGGTCAAGCCTGACTAATCAGATTCCTGGGGCACTAGATGGGTGGAAAATGAAGGAATGAGTTGGGTGTGGTGGTGCTGACCTATAATGCCAGCATTCTGGAAGGCTGAGGCAGGAGGATCATAAACTGGAGCCCAGGCTTGGCAATGTAACCGCTTAGAAAGATCTTGTTTCAAAATTTAAAAATTAGAAAGGGCCTAAGGACGTAAATCAGTGCAAAAGTCCTGGGTTCTTCCCTTCAACCTGAAGAAGCCAGAGTGGTTATCACCTATTATTCCCTCATGGCAGTTCAGGTTACTTCTTCAGAGGGGGGAAGGTTACAAGCATCTGAGTTAGATAGAAATACAGGCAGGCAGACAGGGCCTGGTCCTCAAAGGAGCTAGTAAGGAAGACAAGATTCCTTGCAAATGGAGACATACTTGCTGAGGGCCCCACCTGAACACAAAAGATTGAACAACATACCCACATACCTCCCTAGGGATGGACTTTGGGGATTAATATTCTAAATAGGTAGTGATCACCCTGAAGAGTCCCTGACCTGACCCTGTACAGGAAAAGCCCCTGTTCTGTGTTCATGCCCTCTTGCTACACGACTCGCTTTCCCATTTGATCCCAAATTAATCAATTTTACCTGAGCAATTCTTACTGGCTGACCATAGTTTTGTCCCACCTCATGTTCACTTGTGATTTCCCACTTTTCCCCCATCTTGGACCCACCTCACCTCATGGTTTTACTCTATACAAATCCTTGGAAAAGACAGTTTCCCTGGGCAACCCACTTGGGCCCCCCTTAGATAGAAGCTTTTTTTCCCTCAGTAAATACATTCCACTCTTAACCTCCATTGTTTTTAAAATTCATTCTTCGATTTTAGAGAACACAAACTCGTCCCAGGTATCTTTCAAGGTGGGAGTTTCTTTCCCCTACATCATGAGGGGGAAGTAGTGATGAGAAAGGACAGAAGTGCAGGCTGATCTTGTCTTGGGCCACAGTTCCAGACCATCAGCTTCCACTGGACCGAGATCAGTTCACGTTTACATGGTGACTGGGTTGTAATATTTCTACAAGTAAAGACAAATTGTTTTTTAAAAGTAGATTGATAATCTGCTAAGTAGAGTGAGTAACTTTAATCTGGAACTTTTCATGTGGAGCATAATTGCGTTACTAGATGTGGCCTTTGGAGTGACTTTCAAAATCTTGTCTCTTCTACATAAACTGTATGGTATTTACAGTCTAGGGTCTTGGAAGTTTGATCTTCAGTTGGAATAAACTTTTCTTTCCCACCCTATAACTATTACTCGAGACTTGGAGTAAGGTCTTCACAGTTCCATCCAGCTGTAAAAACAGCTGAAAGGATTTTACTTTTTGCCTTCCTGGGGCTAAAGGAGGTAGGGACAGCATACCAAGTTACGCTGGAAACTGTGTGAGCTTTGGGTCAAAAGCTACAGCCTCTGGGCTGGGCGTGGTGGTACACGCCTGTAATCCCAGCACTTCAGAGGAGGCTGAGTCAGGAGGATAACTGAGAGTTCGAGACCACCAGCCTGGGTTACAACATGAGCTCAAGGCAAGCCTGAACTGCATAGTGAGACTCTGTCTCAAAAAGACACACACACACACACATACACACAAAGCTATAGCCTCTGATTGCAGATCCCTAACTGGACAGCCTAGGCCCTGCCAGGAACTGGGCAGGAAATACCATCTTACAAGCGAACCATGAGTATATGTGTTTCCTTTCTTTACATGACACCAAAAGTTAACCCTCTTTTAAGCCATCTCAAACTTTCAACAGCACAGCTGGGCATGGAGGCGCACGCCTGTAATCCCAGCACTCGGGAAGCTGAGGCAGGAGGATTGCTGCGAGTTTGAGGCCAACCCAGGATACAAAGGGAGCTCAAGGCCAGCCTGAACTGCATAGTGAGACCCTGTCTCAAAACGACAAAAAAAAAAAAGAAAAAATTTCAATAACACTTTGCTAGCCAGTCAGATTGCAGATCTCCCTTAGACAAATGGTTTGGTATCATACACATTTTCCTAATGTTGATATCACCAGTGCAAATGTAGCATTATTCCTCAAGTGTTGAGCTTCTCTTTAGAATGCCAAAGTGAAATAAGGCAAAACAAAACCACTTTTCCAAATTTGAAATAAAAGACTGAGGTTAACAATCTTGGATGGCTGGGTGGCCCAAAGGCTGGATTTCAGTGCATGTAAGCCTTTCAGCCTGGGTGTACACCACATGTTTTCCTAAGCTTGCAGGCTAATTAGTTTGCTAGCTCCCCTGCTCCTAAAGCTTCATGCAGACCAGCTGGTGAGCAAAACAAGCCTCCCTAGGGAGGACTAACACAAGCTAAGTACAACTTTAAAATCAGGGAAATAAGACCACACGTTGAAATTGGTAAGATGGTCTCACGGCCTTTAACACATTACTAAGTTAAAGTCTACTTTTATTTACAATGATAAGGATGAATTGTGAAGTTGCTTTTAACACTGTGGCAAAGCTAATCTATCAAGTAAGAGAATATTTAAAGAGTACCTACTGCTTCTGCCTCATGTTGTGACGCTTAACTCCCTGTGATTGCATGGATGCCTGGTCCCTCAGAATATGCTTCCTGTTCTCTTGCTCCTTCTTCTGTGTTCTCGGCGCTGCTTCCCTTCCAGGCTAACCCTGCCTACCATGCCAGACCTGTACTTCTCTTCATTCCCTCCTTTACCCTTTGCAGCCCCATGGATCTACAACAGAGGTCTGGTAACCCATCCTTTCCAAGCATGAACTAGCACCGGTGATGGCCGGTGTTTTAGTTTTCCTGATATAACTGCCTATAGCTTTTTCTTGATTCTTTTCCACTGATGCGAGGATTTTTTCCTCTTTTCTTTTCTCTTCTATTTCAAAAACTCAAACATTTACATGGTCCTTACCTGCAGCTTGGCTTGTTACTGCCAGGCACAAAGACGAGCTTATGCGGTGATTCTCCTCTGTCCTCTCCTTCCCGATTCCTACTCTTCCTCCCAAGGACAGCTGGCTACCCAGCAACTTGACATTATAGGATTGGATATTTGTCACCCAAGTTATTCCCTGCAGCCATGTCAAGCGCTCTGCTCTAGTGATTGTCCTTCCTGAATGTTTGCTGCCCTGACACTGCTGCTGACATCACGTGGGAAGGGCCAGCTAATTTCTAGACCTTCTCGTTCAGATGTGCTTCTCCGTCCCCAAGTTAAGCACTAACTAAAAACATACTATTGCTGGGGATTTAGCTCAGTGGCACAGCACCTGCCTGGCAAGCATAAGGTCCTGAGTTCAATTCCTGGTTAAAAAAAAAAAGATTAAAAACAAATGTACTCTCTTTATACTGAATTATTTTTTCAGTTGTGTGTCCATGTTTTAATTAGAGGTATTACCATAATGCATGGGTGCTCACCTGCTTACTCAGATAGGCCTCACTAGTTACTAAATTAGCTGAATAAGGAAATTAAGACTTAATGGACAAAATAGGATGAGGAGATCCAGCTGAATAGTGATGAGGTTGTCGTTGATGTATGAGAGTCAAAATTTCTTGGTTTTTGCTCTTTCTTTTGACTTTTTAAAAAAATGGTGGTTGTGGGGATTAATTCAAGGCCATCACTCATTCCTTTTTAATATAGTTTTTCTGAGACAAGATATTGCCAATGGGTGTGGCACACACCTATAATCCCAGCACTCGTCCCAAGTTTGAGACCAGCCTGGGCTACAAAGTGAGCTCAGGCCAGCCTGAACTGCAAAGTGAGACCCTGTCTCAAAAAGATTGAAAAAAAGACCAAGTTTTACTAAATTACTCAGGCTAGGCTTTCGCTTGGATTCATCCCACCTCAGCCTCCCAGAGCAACGGGATGACAGGGGCCACCCTACCTGGTTATCAATGTTTCTTACAATCAAAGAAAGGCTACAGTGGGTCAGCTGGACTTCATGTGAGGAGAACTTACTATACTTATGCAAAATTTCTAACCCAGGAAAATCTAGTTAGTCATACTTACCGAACTATCAACATTAATTATAGGGTGCTAAGAATCAACTCAGCTGACCAAAATATGAAGTACT
>PVLD010030082.1:0-17280 GCA_004027595.1 Dinomys branickii
CTGTCTGACTAAATTTGCATGTCTGTATATGGGTCCATACATCTACAATTTGAAGATATCAATGGATAAAGCAACAACTACTGTTGAGACCATATCACCTTGTCTATAGATTAGTTGTGATTGTACTATTTTCTATGATAATGGGTGTCTGTTTGTCAATATGTTTTTGTACTTTTATGTTTCTAAAATAAAAAAAAAGAATCAATGATCTGATTTATCTAATTTTTGAAAGATTAAATAAAATTGACAACCCTTATCCAAACTTATGAAAAAATAGGAAGTGAAGACTAAAATCCATACAATTAGGACTGAAAACATACCTTGAGGAAATCCAGAAGGTCATCTATATCTACCTTGAAAATTTATATTCTAAAAAGATGGAAAATTCAGGGGCAAATGACATAACTCATTGGCACAGTGCCTGTCTAGCAAGCACAAAATCCTGAGTTTGATTCCTGATACCAAAAAATTGAAAAATGTAGAAGAAATGGATAGGTTCCTAGATACATGTAAATTACCAAAACTGAATCAAGGCTATATAAAATTCCTAAATAAATCAGTATCAACCAATGAAATTAAAGATGTAATTAAAAACCTGCCAACAAAGAAAGCCCTGACAGATTCACTGCTGAATTCTACTAGAAATTTAGAAAGACTTAACACCACTACTTCTCAAATTTGTTAATGAAATTGAAAGGGAAACAATACTCCCAAATTCATTCCTCGAAGAAAGTATTACCCTGATACCAACACCAAAGAATGACTCAACTAAGAAAGAGAATCACAGGCCAATCTCCCTAATGAACATAGATGCGAAAAATCCTCACCAAGAAACTGGCAAACAGAAATCAACAAATCATCAAGAAGATTATATACTATGAACAAGTAGGATTCATCCCAAAGATGCCGAGATGGTTAAGCAAACATAAATCATTAAATGAAATATACCATGTTAATAGAGCCAAAGGCAAAAATCATATGGTCTTCTCAATGTGCAGAAAAAACTTTGATAAAGTCCAACACTCACTCATGATAAAAACCCTAAAGGAAATTGGAATAGATGGTCTTTTTCTCAATCTGATAAAAGCCATCTATGAAAAACCAACAACCAACATCATACTAAGTGTACAAGAACTGAAAGTACTCACTCTAAAAACAGGAAGAAGGCAAGGATGTCCAGTGGCACCACTCCTAATCAGCATAGTTCTGGAAATTTTAGCCAAAGCAATCATACAAGAGAAAGAAATAAAAAGAATAACAGTAGGAAAGGAAAATTTTAAACTATCATTATTTGCAGATGTTATGATAATATACATAGAAGACCCCTAAAATGCCACTAAATAACTGCTAGATTTAATAAGCAAACTCAGTTCTGTAGCTGCATACAAAGTCAACAGTCAAAAATCAGTATCTTTTCTATACACAAATAACAAACTCATTGAGAGATAACTTAGAGAAACAACACCTTTCACAATAACATCCAAAAATGAAATACTTAGGAATAAATCTAATGAAGGAACTAAAAGACCACTACATTAAAAACTACAGTACCGTGAAAAAGGAGATTCAAGAGAATATCAGAAAATGGAAAGATATTCCTTGCTTTGGGGTAGGAAGAACCAATATAGTGAAAATGGTGATACTCCCAAAACTATTATAGAGATTTTATGCAATTCCGATCAAAATTACAACACCATAACTCATAGAGTTAGGGGAAACATGCCTAAAATTCATTTGGCACCAGAAGAGACAGAATAGCAATGGCAATTCTGGGCAACAAAGGCCAGGCAGTGAGCATCACAATCTCTGACTTGAAATTATACTACAAAGCTACTGTAACAAAAACAGCATGGTCTGGCAAAAAAACACACCTAAAGATCAATGAAACAACTAGAAGATACAGAAATAATTACAGATATATTCAGCTATCTTATCTTTGACAAAGGTGCCCAATGCATTCACTGGAAGAAAGACAGCCTCTTTGATAAATGGTTCTGGAAAATCTGACTCTGCACATGTCCAAGATTAAAATTGGACCCACATCTTTCACCTTGCACTAAACTAAATTCAAAATGGATCAAAGATATAAATATTAAAACATTAAATCTGCTGCAATATAGAATATGTAAAACTCTTGAAGACACTGGTGTAGGAAAAGACTTTATGAATAAAACACTGATTGTACAGGAACTATCTCAAAGAATCAACAACTGGGATCTCATCTTGTTAAAAAGCCTTTTCACAGTAAAAGAAACCACCAACAGAATAAAGAGACAACCATAATGTGGGAAAAAATGTTTGCCAGCTGTTCCTCAGACAAAGGATTCCTATTGAGAACATATAAAGAACTTGAAATAATCAATCAGACCCCCAAAATTTAAAATCTCAATCCAAAAATGGGCATCTCAGATGAATACACTCTTCTCAGATGAAATATAAACACCAAATAAATATATGGAAAATTTTTCAACATTACAGGTCATTTATGAGATGCAAATTAAAACAACACCTATATTCCATCTCATGCCAGAAAGAATGACTATCATCAAGAAATCAACTGATACAAAATGTTAGTGGTCCTGTAGAGATAAAGGAACCCTTCTCCACTGTTGGTGGGTGTGTAGACTGGTGCAACCACTGTGGAAATCAGTGGGGAGATTCCTCAAAATCTAGGATTGGAGGTCCCATTTGGCCCAGCTATTCCCCTTCTGGGTATCTTCCCAGAAGAATTTAAAAAATCATACCACAGGGACACATTGGCACCCATGTTTATAGCATAAAGGATAAACTGGAAGCTTTTGTAGGTAAATGGAGGCAACTTGAGACCACACTCATAAGTGAAATAAACCAGGTGCACATGTACTAACATCATATTGTCTCCCTAGTGTGAGAAGCTAAAAGAGCAAATACAAGCAAAATTGTATAATAGATGTTGTAAAATGGGAAGAACTATTCAAAAAGAAATACAAACTGGAATGGGAGAAAAGAGAGAAAAAGAAGAGAAAATTATATGTATACGTCTCAGTTACTTTTCTCTTGTTGCTGAGACAAAATACCCAACACCCAAAATGAAGGAAGGAAAGGTTTATTTAGCTTACAGTTTTTGGAGGTTTCAGTCCATACTTGGCTGGCTCAGAGGCAGAGTGGCACATGGCAGAGGGCAAACGTTCATGGCAGCAGAACACAGCCAAAACCACAAGAGCAAAAGGAAGGAACTGCAACAAGCAGCTTCTTTCCTTCCCTTACACTGTAAAAGGCCTACCTTCACCCAGGGGCCATGTAGCACTCACACAATCTCCATGCACTCCTCTTCCACAGGCTCAGGATGTATACAAAGTAAGCACCCTGGCTTCCTGCTGAGTCACTCAGCCAAACCTCTTAGACTCCACAAGTTGACACAGTGTATCAACCATAACAGTATATATATATATATATATATGTGTGTGTGTGTGTGTGTGTATACACACACACACACATGATAGACAAGATAATCATATTACTAATTTGTCTGAGTTCATTGAAAAAAAGATTTATGCTAATATTGTTTGAGAAATTAAATCCCTATATCTTGCACTCTGAATAACTAATTTAAAGATAACAATATGCAATGTAGTAACGATTGTTACCCTCCTATTACCTTCTTTTGAAATTTTGTTTTATTTTTTTCTCTTTAAAATAAATAAATAAATGCAAACTCATTCCAAAGACAGAAGATGTTTTATTATCCTACTTTGTCAATATTTTTCTCCCAAGTTTGTCTTTCTAGATACGTATCAAAAATATATTCAGAGTCCTTAGTAACCATTTAATCTTATAATGTTAAAAATACAAGCAATGTTTTGTTCAAAATTCTCACTCTCCACCTTAGGGAAATAATAGATTCAGATAAAACTGATAATATAATTCTTGCTTTTTATTTGCAAATACTTTAGTTCCTCAATTCATACTATGTGGTGTCTAAAATTCAACTCCTAAATAGATTCAGATAACATCAGAATGTTCCTTGATATCTGGACTTGCTATAGGAGCAACTCTTGTCCCAATTTAGATAAGGAAGATAGGCTTCCAATATATATGTATATGTATATATATATATATATATATATATATATTAAGTATTGATGTGTTTCCTAGAATCTGTATTATAGAGTTTTTACCTAACATGTATGAGTCCCTGGGTTCCATTCTTAGCACTGCAAAAACAAAATTGAAAAATATGAATTACTCCTTCTAACTTGTGGTCTCCTCATTAAGGAACCTGGTGTACTCCAAAAAAACACTCCCTACCAAAAAAAAAAAAAAAAAGCTAAGGATGATCAAATATGATGTCTTATACTATATTCTCCTGTTCTCCTAAAAACCCTATTTCTTTCATTTTCTAAGAGGATGAATATTAAAACTTATTGCAATATCTGAAGCCACAATATTCTTAAAAGTCTTTGTAGGTAATTTTGTTTTTCAGATTATATGGTTCATCAGTCTTTCAAAGCTACTGTTTAGGTTTCCACCTTGTTTTATTTTCTTTTGTTGTTTAGCATTATTATAAAAATTTATTGATCTATGCATGACTATGGAAAACCCCTTTTTCATTGAAACTAGCATCAACACAAACCGCTTGAATGGTTCTTTAAATAATGTCTTTCAATATTTGAATAGCAGAATTAAAATGTATTCATGTGTGCATAAGCTGTGGAGCCTGCATAATTAGCACCAGCAGAAATCACAGCCGCTGCAAACCTTCTGCTGTCCCCTGAGCCAAGTGGCTCTCATGGCTTCACCGGGCCCTTGAGCAAGTGGGTGGATCGGCCAGCTCAGAGGTACCAGTCAGATGGGAAAGGACTGAGATCCCTGAAAAACAACATGGAACATGTAGAACAGATGTCCACACAGATGGAGGACTAGGGGACAGCCAGGGACCAAAGTATTTAAAGAATTTTTAGTATTCTGGGTACAAGAAATCAAATGAGTACAATGTTAAGAAAAGGAGTACCATAACAACAGAAGCAGGACCTCTGACCAGGGAGATGCCATGCAGCCTACACACCCTTCTTTTTCTCAAATCTAAAGTAGTTGGAGAGCATGAGCTGTAAATTTCCATTCAGTGCTAAAATGTACTCTTTTATATACAGTACCTCCTTTTATTCAGCTGCAATAGAAAAGTATCAACTATCTTGGTTAGTAGAGGAAACTGGTAAAATATAAAAATAACAGCAATCTGTAATGAGCTTTGACTGACGTGACATGGTGTATTTTATTTATGGCAGCAACTTCATTTTATGTTTTAACTGTGCTATTTTTTAAATTACCTATTTTATTTCAGGGTTCAGTTTTAAAAGGTAGAGGTGACTCATAGCAAACAGTAAGAAAAACTGAAATGAATGAAAAAAATCTGTTTGTATCACAATTTTCTCATAAGCATTACAAAAATCTTTAAGTTATTTATATCTTGAACTATTGTCCATTTTGTATTGATATAAAAACTTCAATTATGATTTGGCCACTATTTTTTTCAAGCATCTTGCAATTACCACTTCATTAGCATAAAGTAGGAATGAAGAAAACTACTACTTTGCATAAAAAGCAAAAAATAATATATTTTACTTCCTACAGTTTTAGTCTTAAAATAATCGTTTTAAAGTCATAAAGGTGAAGTGACATTAATTTAGGTAGAAGAAAATTATAGAATTATAGAAAATTATATTTATTTCAACTTAATTTATTATTTGACAAATATTTCATTAGTCCAGCTATTTTCTATCCCACCATTATAGAACTATTTTAATTTACATCATTTAAAGAACAAACATAGTTTTTACTCTTTCAAATTGGTTCCTGTAGAATTACAGTAGGTTTCCCCTACCCAGGTCTGAATTTGATACAAATTATTCAGAGAAATTTAGATTGTACCAATTGTTGCTTTTATTGACCATACCCAAGCTAGTTACATAGAACCCAGGCTAATTAAGATACATTACAGTTAAAAAAATTGCTTTCTCCTTCCTACCTTCTTTCCCAAATTTGAATAATACTGCATGAACCTCTTTGACATTGTACTATATCATAAGTAAACTCATATCTTTTGGTATGTGGCCTTCCTCTAAGTCTGCTGACTGATTCCACTACTTCATCTTTATGAGTTTCAGAGTGCCATTGATCAAAGGAAATATCACTTTTATTACTGGATCATACAAATGAAGTGATTGAGGATGTGTTACACGGAAGCTATGCACATGGACAGAATTCATTTTCTGGAAGAAAACACACAGGAATCAGTTCTCTACTGGTGTGAAAGCATGAACAACACGTGTTCAAGCAAGGGAAGACAGTACTGGGAGGAAAATTATGTCCTGTAAACTCATCAGGCTCCCCATCAAATACAAGCAAAGGGACCAGCCTTCTAAAAAGACATTTTAACCAAACAATTCTCTTGTGTTCTCTTTACAATGGCTTCATTACTCAATTAATAAGTTTACTTTTCTTTATCTGTTCTTCAGTGTTCCTAGAGTATTAATCCAACAGAACACACAAGAAGACCCCATGTTCTTCTAAGTCTGAAAAATGTTGATTTATTTTATCACCAAATATACGTCTACTGAGTAAGTCTGTTGAATGTCTTTTCCATTGGTTTGGGGAAAATCTGTTCTCCATCCTTTGCTTGACCTCTCTTTCACCACCAGAATTCATCCATAGAAAATGACTTCTGTAGCCTGTAACTGTTCCTTTAATCAGCACAACAGAACTTTCTTTCAAAATACCCTTCTCTGACATTGCTCCCAGAAAAATAAAAGGTGTCATGGAGATAAAACATTAAAAGAAAACATTCTTTTGAAAATTGTTCAAACACTAAGTATTTCTTAGAAGTCTATAGAAAAAATAATTAGAAATATACTGCATGATATTCTCTGGTGATAGTCCTCCTGACTGGAAAAGTCTTTCCTCTCCGGTGTCACTGAGGAAAAGGATGTCCTTAAACATTTGTGACACAGCAATTACATTGATGGGAAGCCATTCATGAACTCAGTTTATTTTCTCAGCAGACATTGCTGCCACCAAAAGAAAGAGGTGAAGGAAGTCCTTGAGGTGGCTCTCCCACCCCGTTAAAACTATTATCCAGGTTAAAATATTGAATTTCGCCAACTCAATTTGGCTATGCATGCAAAACGGTAAAAGTAATTCAATGTACAACCATATATCTGCTCTCCAAATCAAATCAAGTCTATTCTAAAACTTCAGTAGCATATGAAACCCATTTCTTGATAGGTTCATCTGAAAACAGACCACACAGTCTCTGCACGATGCGATTCAGATAACAGACTAATGAAAACCAAACAGCAAAATCCTCCTCATGCAACTGTCCATAAGACTAATCACTATCCCATCCTACAATATTGTCCAGAGGGCTTTTAGGTGTGCTAGATTCTTACCCCATATTCACAAAAGGGGCAAAAGGCTTAGGAAGGAGGCGCATGACTGTGTAGTACTTCCAACAAATCTCTGTCTTGAACATGAATTATTTGGGGATTAATTAGAGAAAGACTTAGCCTTCACTCTTTTATCAACACTTCCGGAGACTCACTGGGCTTTAATTACCTTTCCAAATGCTGAACAACCACTTCTGGAGTAAGTGGTTTCTGATTAGAGCGCTGCAAATGTTAACTGACCAGAGGATATAGAATATATTCTGCATGTGTGTCTGTACATGCACATGCATTTGGGGGTTTGCACACGCACACACGTGCATTCCACTGTACGCCCCAAAGCGATCCAAAACAACTCATGGTGCATACAGTCATTTTCAAAGAAAATCCAGCTGCCCTGTGAGATGTGAATTAAGGGTCACGGAATCATTGTCCTTTTGCCCCAAATATCCACCATCCACTTACTGTAAATGACACAAAGGACCCGGAAGATAGCTCAGCGGAACAGTGCCTGCCTGGCAAGTGCAAGATCCTGAGTTCAATTCCCAATACCGGAGGGAAAAAAAAATAACCTGCAGTGACACACAGGGAGGGCTATGACATGACACGTGAATTGAATTGACTTAGAAAAGCAGTGTCTTCTCGTGCTCGGGTGGGTGCCAACTCCAAAAGCGCAGCAGCTGTAGTGAAGCCTGATTTCTTGCTGCCGCAGTTCCCTGCCACAACCCTGGGACCCCAAAGTCTGATTCAAATGACTATGATTCCGTCCCTGTGGGCATGGGGAACACAGCCTTCACTGCAACTCTCAGACATTCCTCTATGTGAGATTTCAGATTTAGAAAGTATCACATAATATTTTATAATCGTAAGCCTTTAAAGGCCATATATTACTCCTGCTATGGAGGAGTAATATTTTTTGCCCTGCTCCTTGAAAATAATATATATTTTTTGTTACAAGTGATTTGGTGAAAGAAAGAAAAAGCAAAACAATTATGCTACGGGAAGGGAGAAAAATCATTCACATGTATTTAATAGCTCTTGCTGTAATGATGTTCAGGAATCTGGAACAACCTTCCTCCAGAGCTCATCGACTTTTACTGCTGGCAGAAACCTGAGTGGTGGCACACCCTTAGTGCTTAGTTTGATGGGACATTTCTGCTCATCTCCCAAAGCATGCAACTGCTGGGAAGCCTGCCAAACACGTGTGTGCCTTGCCAGAGCTAATCTATTCTCACCACTAACCTCTTCTTTGCTAGAGCTTAATTTCCCATACCTAATGATTCAGAAGGGCCATGATGGGGACGGAACCTTCTTTACCTGCTCATATTCAGGAGAAGAGATGAAATTCACTCCATCCTTTTGGTAATTGCCAGCCAAAACAATCTGCTATCAAAATAGCCACCCCAGTACATGATGTTCAGATAAGAGCCTGGAAACACTTAACAGAACTGCGTGAACCTTTACCTCGCCACTGCTCATTGTTGCCGCAGAATTCCTCCGAAGACTGCTTGAAAGATCGCCTTTACCTCCCACTTCAGTTCGTGTCATAGCACTAGCATCAAATAACAGCACTGGAGTAAAAGTCGGTCTTCACGCTTCTCTTTTCCACAGCCATGTAAACCCCTTACAAGCAAAAGATTCAGTCCCATCCTTAGAGCCTAGCCCTCTGCCTGGAAAGCTGTCAGACTCCTTGGTTCCACAGGTCCTTTAAGCTTCAAGCACTGATCCTTTTCCCTGCTAGCAAAGATCCCCATCCACCAAATTTTCCCAGTGATTCCATTGCATGAAACGATACAAAAATCAGACTGTGGATTCACCAGAAACAGGAGAAGGCTGCCTCTCTCCAGTAATTTCATAACTCATCATTCTAATCACCTTGAGTAGGACAAAGGGTTGGCTATTTTCACTGTCCTGTGTTCCAGGGGAAAGAACAGATCTGAAAGACTTAGGAGCGCTGGGAGCTGCCCACCAGGCAGGGAAAGAGACTAATAGTTGGGGGAAGTGTCAAAGTGGGTCAGCAGAGGAGGGAAGCACCCAAACAGGCTTCACTACATTCGCCATATGCTTTGTTTCGATCCTCACACTGATCTGAAAACAACAATATACAGTATAAGAGCCATTGTTGAACTCCTACCATCTTGCATGCTGAAGCTCTGCATCATTTCCAATTTCTTTTATTACTTGTTACTGTCTTTGATTGTCTGATCAATCTTATATTCTTACCTCTGGAGGACTGAGCAACTTTGTTGAAGATAACAGTATGTAATGTAGCAACCCTTGTTAATTCCTATCATTTTGTTTTAAGGTCATGTATCATTTTTTTTGTTGTTGTTTTTGTGTTTTTTTGACTTTGTCTTCATTGTTGTTTTGTTAGTTTTTTAATCTTTAAAATACAAAAAATCAAGTAACTTCAGGAAAACTTAAAAGTAAATAATCAACTCCAAAAACTAAAGAGAGGCTGGACAATATAACAAAATTGGATTTCCCTGATGTGAACAGAAAACACCTATCACCATGGCTAACAAAGGCAGTAACTGTGCTACCTCTTGCATATTAGCACTTAGCCATCTAAATAATTAAATTATAAATATTAAATATGATATATGTATGATGGGTAGAGATACATAATCTGCATTAACTTCAAAAACCACAGTGGAGTCAAAGACGTTCAGGTTGACTAGGAAAGCAAAGTTGTGTGAAACAAAGCACTTACTTACCTTCTCATTGATAGAAACTGAGACCCCACACGGAACCAGACCAGGCCTTCCGACTTATCACTTATTCCATGCATGAAGAACAGGCAACATTGAACATCCTGTGGGTGCCTGGTTTCATCTTCCAGTCTCCTGTGGCTCCCCTTCTAGTTCTTAACTGTTAAAAGAATGAGATGGAGAGACAAAACCTGACCTGTGTTAGTCTCCTCTTTATGTGCTAAAAATCCAACAGGGGAAAGAAATAATATTAGAACAGAAAAATAGGAGTACAGCCAATAGAAAGGAGCTATTTTGTTCAAAAATACAAAAGCCAGTACATAAAGAAATTAACTATTAGGAAAATCATTCCACACTCAAGGCATTAACGTGCATCTTTAACATGTTGAAGCCTCTACATTATAGCAATAACAACAGGAGGTGGAAATTAATCTCTAAATCATTGCAACTGTATAAGCTGTGGGGTTGTCAGATAAAACACAAGACGTTCAGTTAAATTTGAATTTCAGACAAATGATGATTTTTAAGTATATGTCTATTTCTTGCTTGTACTAAAATATTATTTGTAGCTTGCCTAAAATTCAGATTTCACTAGATGTTTTTCTTTTGTTTGCTACATCCAACAATCCTGACTCTGTATCACGCTATATCTGAACTTCTAAGCCCATACAAAAATATCATTTAGCTGGTCATACAACCACAATCAAAGGGCTGAGGTGCAGCTCAGTGGGAGAGAGTTTGCCCAGCATATGCAAGGCTCTGAGTTTAATCCCCAACACAGGAAAGAAGAGAGGGTGAACGGAAGGGGAGGAGCGAAATGCAGTGAAATGCTCACACTCAGAAAAGTATTCAGGTATTAATGTACAGTCATGTGCTATTTATAGCAAATCTGAACCTGATCTCTTCTTGTTATTTTACTTCATGGCAACAAAATACACCTTAAAAAATGAGTATTTTCTCTCCCCACTGCTTAAGTCTCCACCAAGTATCATTCTTGTGCTTTACAGCAAATTGGCCTCTGTAAACATAAAGTCGCCTCATGAAATTACAAAGCAGTGAATATGATGGAATGAGTGTGCCTCCTTGGTGACACAGTTTACAGTAGGATGCACAGAAAAGTCAATAACTAAAATTAATGCCATGATAATGCAATATATTGTAGAGTGGCTTAAATTCACAATAGAAAGGAGGTTCAGAGAACTGTCCCCATGAAAAGGCAGCCTCTCACATTACCAGCAAGCCCCCTCAGAACAGCACATTTGTTGGCAGTGGACCTCCTGGTCTTTTTTTTTTTTTTTTTTTTTTTTTGCGGTACTAGGGATCAAACTCAGGACCTTGTGCTTGCCAGGCAAGCACTTATTCCACTGAGCTATATCCCCAGCCCCTAGCACATTTGTTATGACTGATAAACCTGCACCATGTATACCCATAATCCATTGTTTTCAGTAGGGCTCAGTGTTGTACATTCTGTGGGTTTGCACACCTGTGTAAGGATGTAGATCCATGACAGGGTCTTATCAAACACCCTCACTGCACTGAAAATCCCCTATGCTCCAATTATTCACCCTTCCAGACCCAAAACCCTTGACAGCCACAGATAGTTTTATTGTCTCCATACCTTTGTCTTTTCCACAATGTCACATATTTGGAATTACACAGTATGTAGTTTTTTTCAATTTGGCTTCCTTCACTTAGCAATATGCATTTGTTTCCTCCATATCTTTAGGCTTGGACAGCTCGCTTGTTTTTAGCACTGAAGACCACTCCATGGTCTGGAGGGTACCACCATTTACTGACCCAGTCACGTTTTGAAAATTGCTGTTTCCAAGTTTTGGCAATTATGAATAAAGCTGCAACATGTAGCTATCTGCAGATTTTTGGATGGACGTAAGTTTTCAACTCCTTTTGGTAAATACTAAACATATTTTAAATCAAAGTTAATATAAAAACTTCCTGGTAACCAAAACATCCAAAGCTAGAATTGCATGACTGTGCTGCTCCACTTGCCTGTCCATCAGTGCAGCCCTAGTTGTTAACCTTCATCATAAACATCCTGGTTCACCTCGAAGGCTGTCCTGCTTCCTTCACTGCCAGTGATCACCTTCCACTTCAGTTCCTGTGCTCCAGTTACTGTGTGTGGTTATCTTTGTAAACTGGGCCAAGTCTCACTGAACCTGCCAGGTCCTCCAGGCACACTATCAGACAACTTAGTTCACCACAAAGCCGTAGCTAAAGATGCGCCATTTCCATCCACAGCTTCATAGATTAGGACACTTTTGTACCAGATGGAAATAATGTCTATTTGTGAAGGGGTACACTGTTCTAATTTACATCAAAATGTTGTATCTAAAAGCAGAGATTTAGGACTGCTAAGATATTGTTTAAATTGCAGTTCAACCTCTCAGCCAGAAAGTAATCTTTTATGATAAAAATATGAGCTGTTTGCTTGCCCTCATTGCAAGTAAACTGTCCTCTATCTATGTGATATGGGCCATAAGGACCAATATAAGTGAACACACAAACTGAAAATATGCAAAATGAGCTTAATAATCTATGGGGAAATTGGTATTATTTCATGGTCCTTGAAATTTGTCAAAATACTAAATTCTTTCTTATTGTTACTTCTAAATATATACACAAGTAAAAACCTAGTAAGCTGAGCACAGCAGTGTATACCTGTAATCCCAGCAGTCTGGTAGGCTACGGCAGGAGGGTTGAAAGTTAGAGCCCAGCCTGGGCATCTTAGCAATTTAGTGAGGACTTGTCTCAAAACACAGAATTTTAAAAAGGGTAGAGATGTAACTCAGCATGAAGACCCTATGCTCAATCCTCGGCACCATCAAAATATTAAAACTTAAAAAAAAAGAACTTGCCAATGTGATGCAGCAATTCCTGTTTTGAGAAAGTTAAGTCAGAAGCCCAGGAAGAAGTCTAGGTTCTCATCTTCACTGCATGACCATCCACACAACCAAAACTCAGACACAATCTAAGTGTCCATTAATGGAAGGATGTATAAAGTGTGATGTGTGTGTGTGTGTAAAAATGGCTCAGCTTATAAAAAGGAAAATCGTGCCATTGTCACAACATGCATAAAAATGGAGAATATTTTGCTAAGTGAAAAATAAGACAGACAGAAAACACATACTGCATGATTCCACTTTATATGGAATCTAAAAACTAATAAAAGAAGTTAAATACACAGAAACAGAAGATTGGGCAAGATGGAGAGATGTCAGTCATAGCTACAACGCTGTAATTATATAAGACAGATAAATCTAGAGAGCTAGTGCACAGTGCAAGGGTAAGATTTAATAATATTATATACTGGAAATTTTCTAAAAGAGTAGATTTTAAATCCTATTGCTATGAAAGTAAAGGCAGTTATGTAATATGATTGATAGGTCAATTTTATTGTTATTAGTGTAGTAATGATTTCAATGTGTACGTCAAAACATCACATTATACGACCGAGGATATACAGTCTTAACAAAAGGAAAAACTGCTTAAAATCTATCCCCAGAGACCTAAAAAAAATGCAATAGCAAGATGCACCTTAACTAAGAATACTTTTAACATATCTTGTCTTCTTTTAGTTTAATAATTTTCATAAAGGAATGAACATCTTTTTTACACCTTGGCAAGTTGTCATACTCTTTACTAGGCTTTTAGTAGTTTATCTTTTTTGCTTTCAATGTCATATCTCAGAGGTCCTCTGCTGATGGAGACCACTACAAAGCGGCTCTGAACAGGATTTTATTAGCCAGTTGGCTTTTCATGTTTACTTGTGAGTCTGCCCAAGGCCTAGGCCCCTTGTCTGGAGATGGGCAGCAGACTCATAGTAAGTGAAGCTCTATGAGGCAGTGGTACCAGCAGAGGCCTGTAAAGGTGGGTGAAGCTGTGGCACCTCAAAGGACAAGACAAGGCCACAGCTAAGGACACCTGGCTCCAACCTCAGTTAACCTAATAAAGACTAAAACACCGGGTATCTCACTGCAGTGATGAAGGTCTTCCTGGAGACAACATAGTTCTCCTAAATTACCGTATTACTTGGAGAAGTCCAAGAAGGGATGCCGTGCCGTTCAAGACAGAGTCTTGCCTTTCTTCAGTATTCTCTGCCTTTGTTCCTATAACTAAATAAATACAGCCACCCAGAGAAGTTCTTTGTCTTAGCCCGCAGAGTATCTTGAATTCTATCAGAGGGTTTTGAACCTCCTAGAGCCCAAAACTCAAACTGCTTGACTCTTTCATTTATGCCTTTGCCACCCACTTGTTTGGGAGATGGCGGGCCTGATCCATCTGCAATAACTAGGGGATAATATTAACCCAATTCTCTACTATGAGAGAGAATGGTAATTTTTATCGTTATGTCTTCTTGGCATACTTATCTTTTGTTGCAGCTATTACTCTTTGTATGTTGGTAACATCTGTCACTAAGTTCACTGAGTGGAGAAACCCTACCAATGGCCACACTTCTATGATCAACTATTTTTTCTGTAATTTCCATTCATTTTCAATGGAAAATTCACCCCAACCTTACTATTTATTGATCTTTGTTGGCTAATTTCCTCCTCCTAGCATCTAGTTTTGTGAAATGTCATATGAATTTAGCACCGAAAACAAGGAAGTTAACACCCCCCTCTCTTCAGCTCTGTGTATAAATTGAGTAATTGATGTACAGTGACCAATCACTGACAGATTTTGAAAGAAATGACATGACTGGATATTGACCATAATGAACATCTATTCTTTACACTGTGATTTGTGGATTAAAGAGCCAGCAGTCAAGTTTATACTTTATGCAATTAGGTATAGTTAACAGAGCATAGTAAGTGGAATTTGAACTATATTTTGAGTGTTATTTAACTAGTCTGTGGTAACTATACTTTATGCTTATTAGAACTACATATAGTAAGTATTGCCTATTTTGTAAGCTCTCTCCTAATACTCCTTTTAGCATTACAATAGAACTGGCTATAAAGCACATTATATTCTTGAATTTAGCAAGTTTTTCTCCTACTCCCATGCAAAATACACTTTACACAGAATACATTTTCTTGACTCCACTGTCCTACTTGTTTGCAAGGAAATACCATCAAACTATTGAATTCATCCTATGCCTACATACTTGTAAGTAATACTATCTAACTGAAGACAGTGTTCATTCTGATGTTCATGCCCATTCTAAGATCTTTGTCGCCTGCCTTCCTAATGGTCAGAGCCAAGGTAATATCAGACTACATTTCCTTGTCTCCCCTGAAGCTAGGATTCTGTGTGTGAACTGACTTCCATGAACCAAGTAGATACAGCCCCTGAGTCTGAGAAGATGGAAGTCAGCATCGTGACCTTCAGGCTCTTCTGCAGTCTCTTGTAGTTGTGCCATCACATATTTCCTAAGAGTCAGTCCTTGGTTTCACGGTACCAGGAAATAGGCACAGGAGCAGGAGCAGAACTGCACTGGAAGAGTACAACATCGTGCCATGACACACAACCTTGGTTATCTGATACACCCTGAAATTACAAAAGCAGCCTTAGACCCCGTACTTAATCCCTTATCTATTTTAACTGGCTGGAGTAGAAATTACTATTTGCAACAGGCACCAGGAAAGACCCAGGTGTTAACTTCCAGATGTGTTTAAATGATGTTCCTCAGCTGATTGCTTTCTTTCCAGCATCAATTTTCCCAGAGATAAAAATAATTTAAGTGAAAAAGAAATTACCAAATAAAAATAGTTCAACTCAAAACCAATGAACTTTACATATTCTCTCTTCAGGCATCAAAGTTCTTAAGCTTAAATCAATGAACCAGAAAGTTCAGATATCTTTACATTCAAAGGTATTTGGGTTTTTCCATTCCATGGAAAGTCGGCTTCCTGAGCACCTTGCTTTCTAGTTCTTTATACTGCTGCATGACTGTGCCCTCCTTAAAATTAGAACCACTGTTTTTCATGTTAACATTATTTTTCTTAATGTTGCTGAGAGAGACAGGCAACACAGAACAAGAGATGAAGAGGAAAGAAAACAAAAGTTGTGTGAAAACAATAAGGGAATGACTGCCCAGCTTATCCCTTCAAAATAGATCATTGTCCAACAAAAGATGAAACAAATAAAAATTGCATTGGGAAGCATTATCTCCAGTTAAAGTTTGAATTTACATTTTTTAATCTAAAATGTTGAAAAGCACGGATGTCTTTACTTTTCTGCCTGATGTCATGATAAGCACTTTTTAGGATTAGAGCTAAGCAAGTGAAGGACCTATGCTTTCATCCACGTTCTCATCTCATCCTTGTGCATTTAGGTGAACCTTTGAAGCTTGAGTCCATACAACAAAGACTGTGGTCTACATATTCTCCAAGATTTTATCTAGGACTTATCTGGCTTCCTCATAAATTCCAAAGTAAAATTTACATGTCCCAGAGCAAAAATACGCACCAGCATGATTATGACCTCACTGTATCCCTCCATGAGAGAAAATAGCCACCATGTGGGTGGAAGCATTCACTTCTCTGCAAGATTCCTAAATAAGAAAATACTTTATAGTTCCAGGATATAAGTTAATTGTATTATTTTCTCCATAGATAAGTATCAGCTAAAGGAGTCACTATGACCTAATATTTGTTACAGCATTACTATGCTCCCAGTACTGCCAACACTTTATGTATGTGATCCCATTGTCATGACAATCTTTGAAAGTATTGTTCCTCTTTTAACCTGTGAAACAATTGAAGCAGGACAAAATGATTAACTGGATCCAGGAAGCAAAGCTACTGAATATTCTTAGTGAATACCTTCATTAATCAACTTTATTTTTCTCCTGAAAACCTGATCATCAAGTAAAACAGCATGATGTTCTCCATCCAACATAAGACCTTCAAACAACTCCACATGCAGAAATATACAACTGCACAATGAAAACAAGTTTATGCACCATGTGTGATTAAAATACACAGTGAATCTGGTGTAAGAACCCGAGGGTGGGAATATAAACTAAAAGTCATGAAGGAAATCTGTTCAAAAAGAGAACGGATGGGACGAAGGAAAGGAGAAAAGAAAAAGACAAAAATGTATGTATGTATGTATAGAGGAATATATATGAATATACATATGTGCAGGAGGGCTAACATGGTTCTACTATTGTATTATATCACTTAATG
>PVLD010030083.1:0-17281 GCA_004027595.1 Dinomys branickii
AGATTTCACCTCACCCCAGTAAGACTGGCCAGTATGAAAAAGTCATCCAATAACAGATGCTGGCGAGGTTGTGGAGAAACAGGGACTCTATTACACTGCTGGTGGGAATGCAAACTGGTGCAACCACTGTGGAGAGCCGTTTGGAGATTTCTCAGCAAACTAGGTCTAGAGGTTCCATTCAAACCAGCTATTCCTCTTCGGGGTATTTTCCCAGAAGATCTGAAAACATCGTATCACTCTGATATATGTGCACCCATGTTTATAGCAGCACAATTTGTAATAGCTAAAATGTGGAAGCAACCCAAGTGTCCATCCACAGAAGACTGGATTAAAAAACTGTGGCATTTTTATATAATGGAATATTATTCAGCTATAAAGAAAGTTTTGGGGACTTTGTAGGCAAGTGGTCAAAACTGGAGTCCATACTCATAAGTGAAATAAATCAGCGGTACATGTGCAGGCAACGTATTGTATCATTGGTGTAAGAACCTGAGGGTGGGAATATAAACTAAGAGACATGAAGGAAATCCATTCAAAAACAAAGAACAGATGGGATGAGGGAAGGGAGAAAAGAAAGAGACAAAAATGTATGTATGTATATGTGAATATACATATATGCAGGAGGGCTAACATGGTTCTACTATTGTATTATATCACTGAATGCTAAGGAATAATTGATGATGGTTTATTTGATCAATTTTGTATGTCTGTATGTGTTATCCTGAACACACACTTCAAAGATATCAATATGCAAAGCAGCAACTATTGGTGGCTTTTTTTTTTTTTGTCTTTGTCTTTTTGTTTTTTGTGTTTTTCTGTTGTTGAGAGGATTAATTGTCTGACCAATTTTGCATGTCTGTATCTGGGTTCATTTATATACACTTCAAAGATATCAATAGGCAAAGCAACAACCACCGTTGAGTACATGTCACCTTGTCTGTAGATCAGTTTTGATTATACTATTTTTTACGCTAATTTGTGTCTGTGTGTTAATATGTTTTTCTGCTTTTATTTTTCTAAAAATAAAAAATAATAAAAAGAAAAGGCCAGGATGAGTCAGAAACTGCTAATAAATTTTAGGAAAGTTCATTTAATATTATTTTGAGAAAAAAAAAAAAAAGAAATGAAAACAGTCAAATCTCAATGGATACCACTAAAATCCAGAAGACTAATAGCAACTACTTTAAAAATTATTACCCCAAAAACCTGGAGAACTCAGAAGAAATTAGAGGTTTCTAGATACATAGGAATTACCAAAACTAAACCAAGGAGACTTAAAAATCCTGAATAATCTAGTAACAGGAAATGAAACTGAAACAGTAATTTTAAAAAACTATCAACTAAGAAAAGTCCAGGACCTGATCAATTCAGAGATAAATTTTACAAGAACTTCAGGGAAGAATTAATATTAATATTTCCAAGCTCTTTAATGAAATTGACAGGGAAGGAATACTCCTAAAATCATTCTTGGAAGCTAGCATTACCCTGATCCCAAAAGCAGACAAAGACCCAACCAAAAAAGAGAACTACAGATCACTGTAATGAATATAGAGGTAGGATATCCTCAAGAAGATACTGGCAAAGTGTATGACAAGTCATGAAAAAGACCATACACCATGACCACTGTAGGCTTCATCCCAGGGATACAAGTAGAGTTGAACATAAGCAAATCAAAAAGTGTAACTCATCACTTAAACAGAAGCAAATGTGAAAATCATGTAGTCATCTCAACAGATGTAGAAAAAGCCCTTGACAAAATCCAACATCCTTTCATGATAAAAACACCCAAAAAACAGGTATAGAAGAACCTTACCTCAATGTGGTAAAAGCCATTTATGTCCAACCTGCTGCCAACATCACATTAACATGTTCACAACAGGGTCATAATTCATGTCTCATTGCCACACAGCTTGAACAACTAGTGGTACATGCATGACTGTTCCATCAGACAGCATGAGATAGTCCCATTGAGTCACACAAGTTGCCCAATGACAGTCATGAATGTACCACCAGAGGTTGCAGCCTGCAGAAATACGTTAAGTAGGGAAACACTGAAAGCTTTCTCTCTAGAATCAGAAACAAGACAATGATGTTCACTATCAATACTCCCATTCAACACAGCCCTCAAAACAGCCACAACTACCAGGCAAGAGAAAGAAATACAGGAAAGGATGAGGTCAAAATATCAATGCAGCTCCCATGACCTATTTTCAAGACCCAGAGCATTCCACTGAAAGACTCCTAGCATCAATAACCAAGTTCAGCAATGTCACGGGATAGAAACTCACCACACAAAAATCATAGCATTCCTATATACTAATAATGAACCCACTGAAAACAAAATTAAGAAAACAGTATAATGCACAATGGCACAAGAAACAGTATATACTTACAAATTAACCTAACCCAGAAAGTGAAAGACTTCTATGATGAAAGAAAATTATATCAGCCTGGAAAAGGAAATCAAAGAGGACATCAGAAGATAGAAAGATACCAGAGGCTCCAGGAACCCGTGTAGTCTCCAGGAAGACAGAAAAGTCCAGAGCTGAGCAAGCTTAATGAGCCACTCACAGTCAACTGAACAAGATTAAAGATGGTGAAGCTAGTAACAATTCAGCAGCTAGGAAAATGGATTCCTGCTGTGGGTAATCCTGCCTCTGCTCCATTCACCGAAACTGACACTGATGTTGATGACTCTGTGAGTACTGGGGATGTTTCAAGATGATTGAGGTTTGTATTTTATACCATGTTCCTGACATGTAATTAAAGGCTAGTCCTTTTAACTTTTTCCTCCATGTCTATAAATGCAGAACGCGTTACTGTCTGAACAGCTGAAGCAGGCTAGTCCAAAAGTCCAAAAGAGGAACATCTACAAGACATATGATGGGTTGGTTCTTTAGGAAGAGAAACCCTTGGCAAACTGGACTTGGGAATACAGTACTAAAGTTTTAGGCAAATATAAACCCCAACTTTTACTAATAGTTTTTTTTTAAGACAAAAGAATGGAGACATGTAAACCATAATACCACAAAAACAATACAGGAAATACAAAATTATAGAGAAGATGGTAGGGAATTAGCACTGGATGCTGCATTACATAATGTTACCTTCGCATTTGTTACTCAGTTATACAGATGATGATTCATTCAATTAATCAATTTCCTCCGCCCTCATCTCCATTGTTCTACCACCCTATCAGTCATCTTCCCTCTGATAATAACTATACTTTTTGGTTTATTTACTCCCTTGGGCTCTCACATTGGGAAGAAACATGGCTGCTTCAAATTACGCTGTAACAAACATGGGTGCACACAAATTGCTATGGCAGGAGGTGGAAAAGCACCCATTCTCAAAGACAGTAGATAGGCAGGGAACTAGGTTCATTATGGTCAAGCCCCCATTGACAAGCCCTTAAAGCCATCAGGGATCCAGTCGAGTAGATGGGGTTACCCAGCAAACCGCCAGGCTCCACCTCATTGCAGAACTCCCAGAGGCCCAGTGGAGTCTTTGGGTCACCCTCAGGACCACCGGGCTCTACCACATCACCGCACTATTGGAGGCCTGGTCCAGGTCTTCAGGGTTCCCATGTATAC
Source organism: Dinomys branickii (assembly GCA_004027595.1). Lineage (NCBI taxonomy): Eukaryota > Metazoa > Chordata > Mammalia > Rodentia > Dinomyidae > Dinomys > Dinomys branickii. The sequence goes on from PVLD010030083.1 coordinate 3,594, forward strand.
TGGAGGGAACCCCCGGCCCCTCAGGCTGCTGAGCTCCCCATCAAGGCCCCCAGGATCCCCTTACAGGCCACCAGTGTCTCCCTGCAGGCCGCCTATGACTCTTTGGAGGCTATCCCCACCCAGCTAGAGAACTGGGTCTGCCCCCTAGCTCCAGGTCTTTGCCTCATCCCACCTCTCAATCTCCAGTGTTGCCACTTCCTGCCCCTTGCAGCTCGGCATTGGGTGCACTTACAACGCTGGGCCCAAGTGGCATGAGGTCTCCCCCACCCGTGCTCACTGTGGTATTCCAGGGTATGCACTAAGTTTAATTATTAGTTCTAGGAGAGAATTCGAGGATTTTGTCGGGTCTGCTGTGTAGAGTGTGCTGTTGTCTATCGGACACCAGGACTGCTGCTTTTTGTGTAATTTGTCACTATGGGTTCATGCAAGGTTCACATATGGAAGCAATATGAAGTCCTTCTTAGGACTTCATATTAGTAGTTTAGGGTGAGTACTGAAGCCTGTGGACTCAGCCCGTTGCTGTCAGGAGCACATGTTGAGTGCTTGGGGCACCAAGACTCAAGGTGCTCAGAGAGGGAGTTCAGGGTGGGAGCTGAAACCCGGTAACTCAGCTCGTGCTTCCTGCTTGGTGTTGGAGTGAGAAGCGCGTGGGGCCATGTGATCCACCTCCATCTGCAGCTCTCTCTTACTGTTATGCTCCATTTCCCATTTGTTCCATTTCTCGTTTGTTCTTTGGCTGGATCTCTGGGGCCAGCAGCAATTTCTACTGGTGGAATTCAAACTTAATATAGGAATCCAGCTGCAAACCCATAATGCCAAGCTGGAGAGGAAGAACCAATATAATCAAAATGGCTGTACTTCCAAAACTGACCTGCAGATATAATTCAATCCCAATCAAAATAGCATTGCTCATAAATCTGGAGAAAACAATCCTAAAATTCATATGGAATCAGAAGAGATCCAGAATAACAAAAGCAATCATGGGAAACAAAAGCAATCATGGGAAACAAAAGCAAAGAGGGAGGCATCACAACCCCATTTCAAGTTATACTACAAAGCTGAAATGATTTCAAAAAAAAAAAAAAACAGCATGGTACTGGCACAAAAACAGACATGTGGACAATGGAACATAACAGAGGAAACAGAAACAATCCCAGGCACAATTAGCTATTTGATTTTTGACTTTTTATAATGGGGCCAAAAACATACATTGGTAGGGCCGGGGATATAGCTCAGCAGCACAGCGCTTGCCTGGCAAGCACAAGATCCTGAGTTTGATTCCAAGTATAAAAAAAAAAAAAAAAATACACTGGTAGAAAGATAACCCCTTTAATAAATGATGCTGGGAAAATTGATATGATATCCACAGCAGAAGACTGAATCTAGACTCATATGTTTCAATATGCACCAAAGTCAAAATGGATCAAGGAACTAAATGAAACACTAAACTTGCTGGGAAAAAAATAAGTAAAATTCTTGAAGATACAGGCATAGACAAGGACCTTCTGAACAGAACCCTACAAGAAAGAACACCAAGAAACAAATCATATCAAGTTAAGTGGCCCTGAATCAAGGCCAGCAGTTTTCTGCAGCTGTTGGTTTCAAGCAGGAGCCTAAAGTAGTATCTTTCTATGGTCTGTTGGCCATTTCAGAACTTTAGAAATGTAATGGTCAATTCACTAGAAAGTAACAAATAACTAAATAAATTTTACGAGAGGACTTCAAGATGGCGACCAGGTAAGCAGCAGAGAGAGAACCTCCCAGAGGAATACCACTCAGACAAAGGAATATAGGAATATAGCAACATGTGAAGGACAGAAGGGAAAGAGGTGGGTATCCTGAACTCAGGAAGGATCTGAAATGGTAACTGAAGCCCTTGGAAAGACTAAGCAAAACCTCTGCTGGAGGAAAGGATCGGAGAACCCCTTGGTGCAGTTGGGGGGAGAGGAGAAGGAGAAAGTCACTGCTCCAAGCACACCCATGGCCCACGCCCTCGTTCCAGCATACGCAGCTTCAGCTTCGGAGGCCCACACTCACGGAAGCCTCCCGAATCGGCCAGGGGAGAGCGGAGTTACAAGAGCTGGTCCAGGGCTGGAGAGGGGAGGGCGCAGCCAGGAAAAGAGGCAATGGCGGTAGAAAGCAGTTGTCAAACCCAGTGTGAGAATGAGAAGTGGCAACAGCCACTGGGGCAGAGTCCCCACCCTGCGGCAACCTTCCTAATCAGTGCCTGGAGAGAATCAGTGCAACTAGTACACAGCCCACCACACCCGGCTCTGCACCTGCCTCCAGGTGGTGGCCCCCTGCCTCTGTGCTGGGTGAGCGGCTACCAGTGGAGAGCAGTGGGGAACCTTGGCAGTGAGCCGCGGTGGCTCCCAGGGATCCGGCCGAGGAGCGGACGGGGACTCCAGCACCGCAACGGGAGGGAGATGCAGATGGAGGTGGATCGCATGGCTCCATGCCCTTCTCACTCCAACATCAGGCAGGAAGCACGAGCTGGGTTGCCGGAACTCAGCTCCCACCCTGAACTCTCTCTGGGAGCACCTTGAGTCTCAGCAGCTTGAGCAAGCACCGCCTATTCCTGGCAACAATGGGATGAATCCACGGTCTTCAGGACTCACCCCAAACTATTAACGTGAGCACCAAGAGGGTCTCCTTACAGCTTGCACATATGAACCTTGCATGAACCCATAACAACAAATTAGATGAAAAGCAGCAGACTGGGAGTCTGAAAAACAACATACTCTATACAGCAGACCTGAGAAAATCTTCCAACTCTATTCTAGAACTAATCTTTAAACTCAGTTCACACCCTGAACTAACACAGTGAGAACGGGCTGGGGAGATTTCAAGCCCTTATACCAAGCATCATAAGTTCGTCCAATGCCCAGATTCAAGGGGTGGGGAACGGTAATACTGGAGATGAGGAGGAGGGAGGAGGAGAAGAAAGGGCCTCTGGTATCGAGGCAACAGGACAGAGCTGAATGGGTCACCAAGGGCACCATGACGGGGCCGCATATCCCGTGGCTGCTCCACTGTGGGCCCCAGGGCTGCTCCGATGAGGGCCCCGCAGCTGCTCCGATGAGGGCCCCGTGGCTGCTCAGCCGAGGGCCCCATGGCTGCTCCGCCAAGGGCCCCGCATCTGCTCCGCCATGGGCCCCGCAGCTGTCCCACTGTGGTCCCCGCTGAGGGCGCCCCATGGACTGGACCCGCCCCACCCATAGCACGGCAGTGGGGCGGAGCCGGGCAGTCCGCTGTGAGCATACGTGCTTTTCCACCTCTGACCATCGCAGTTTGTATACACCCGTGTATGCTATAGTATAGTCTGAGGTAGCTATATCTCTTCCCAAGGCGAGAGTCCAGGGGTATAGATAAACCCAGGAGTACAGTTATTATCACAGGGAAGATGACTGATTGAGTGGTAGGGCAATGGAGAGCAGGGAGGAGAAATTTGAATGATCAAATGGGCCATCATCTGTATAACTGAGCAACATGTGAAGGTAACATTATGTAGGACAGCATCCAGAGCTAATCCCCTTCTATGTTCTTTATAATTTGTATTTCCTCAATCGTTTTTGTATTAACAGAAGTGAAGATAACTTTAGGTTATGCAGCATCCAGTGTTGATTCCCTACTATCTTCTCTATAATTTGGTATTTCCTTTAATGTTTGTGTGTTAACTAGTGTGAAGATGACATTATGTAATACAGCATCCAGTGCTAGTTCCCTGCTATGTTCTGTATAATTTTGTATTTTCGATATTGTTTATGGCTTGTTCTGGTTCGTATGTTTCCATTCTTTTGTCTTTAAAATTAAAAAACAATTTTTTAAATCATATCAAGTTAAAAGCTTCTACACAGCCAAGGAAACAACCAAAATAGTGAAGATAACCTACATAATGGGAAAAAAATTTGCCAACTACTCCTCAGAGGACTCACATCTAGACTACATGGAGAACTCAAAAACATTAGACCCCCCCCAAATAAAAGACCCAGTCAAAAAACAGACAAGAGAAATGAACAGATCCTTCTCAAAAGAAGTAGTACAAATGGCCAATAAACACATTAAAAATATGTTAAACATTACTGTCTGTTAAAAAAATGCAAATTAAAACAACATTGAGCTACTGTCTTACTCCAGAAAAAATGGGTATCATCAAGAAATCAAATAATAACAAATGCTGGCAAAGATGTAGAGGGAAGAAGAACCCTTCTACATTACTGATGGGAATGATAACTAGTATAGCCACTGTGGCAATCAAAAAACTAAAAATAGAACTTTCACCTGACCCAGCTATTCCTTTCTAGGTATCAACCCAAAAGAGTTCAAGACATCATATTACAGTGATACATGCATACCTATGTTTATAACAGCACAATTTATAATACTTAAATTTTGGAAATAGCCTGCCCATCCACAGATGAATGGATAAAGGAAATGTGAGATTCATACACAATGTAGTACCACACTATTATAAAGAAAGATAAAGTTGAGGCATTTATAGATAAACAGATGCAACTTGAGAGCACAATATTAAGTACAATAGATCAGATACACAATCTTAAATATTGCATGGTTTCTCTTATATGAGAAACTCAAATACACAGTTATTTATATAAGCTAGCTAGATAGATACATGGATGGCTAGATGCATACATACATATGTGGATGGATGGATAGAAAGGTGATAGACAGACAGATAGATAACTAGCTAGAGCAAAATAGAAGATAAAGAAGAAGTAGGGAAATTTTTCTCAAATGGATAGGAGACATAGGAGGGAAGGAAGAGAAAAGAGATAGGGGAAAATGCATTAAAGAGGAAAGAAAAAGGATAAAAATAGAGCTTTTGCAAATGGAAAGAAAGCAAGAGTTAGAAGGACCAGGGAGGAAGAGGAATAGTAAAGAATGAAAAAAACAGACAGGAAAAAAGAAGTAAAATGTATTCTGTATATGTACCAACTCTCCATGATACGTACAATCATTACGTCCCACAAGTAAGTACTAATTAAAAAACAAAACAAAACCAAAACAAGCACATGCAGGTCAGGCACAGTGGTGCACGCCTATCATCCTAGCATTCTGAGAGGCTAAGGCAGGAGGATCACAAGTTTGAGCCCAGCCTGAGCAACTTAGCAACTTTACAACATAATGTTTTTTTGTGTTTTGTTTTTGTTTTTGTGACAGGGTATCGCTATACAGTTCAGAATGCCTTCAATTCATAATGTGGCACAGGCTGGCCTAGAACTTGTAGGGATTCTCCTGCCTCAGCCTTCTGAGTGCTGGGATTACAGGCATGTGGCATCACCTCTGGCTAAAACATAGTATTATTTAAAAGTGAGGTATGGAGGGTATGGCTTAGTGGGAAAGGCCTTGAGTTTAATTCCCATATATTAAAAAAAGATAATAAAAAAGGTTGATGAGGACGTGGCAGAACTAAAGTCCTTATCCACTGCTGGTAGGAACACAAAATGGTCCAGTCACTTTACAACACAATTTGGCAGTTTATTAAAAAATTGTATCATTGGTGCCAGGCATGGTAGCACACACCTGTAATCCCAGAACTTGAGAAGTTGAGGCAGGAGAATCATCACAAACTCAAGACCAGTCTGGGCTACATAGTTCAGCCTGGACTACATAGCAAGAATCCGTCTTGAAAAAAAAACAAAAAACAAAAGTTGTTACCATAAACTTATTAAATGGCACAGGAGTTCTACTAAGAACCTACCCAGCAAAAGGAACAAAAATAGATGTCAACATAAAGACATGTGAATGTTAATAGTATCAGCATTCATGTTAGCTAAAAGGTAGAAACAACTCAAATACTCAAAACCCATGACAGCATACACAAAATATAGTGTATCTATATAATGGAGTACTATTCAGCACTTTTTTAAAAAGTTCTAACATGCTACATATGATAAACCTTAAGGGTATGTCTATTGAAAGAAACAAAATACAAGTGACTACCCATTGCATGATTCTATTGATTTGAGTTGTTCAGAAAGGTCAAGCTACAGATAAGTAAAATAGATGAGTGCTAAATAGAGTTTGGATAACTTTATCCAGATTCTAGAACAACTGGGGCAAACTTTATAGCAGGCATGCCACAGCCGGCTATTTTGTTATCATAGAAAGCTCTAAAAGGTCTATCATCACTGTCCTAGAATTACATAGAATAATTTAGCCACTAAGAAACATGACAGAAAGCCAGGCATGGTGGTGCATGTCTGTAATCCCAGCACTTGGGAGGCTGAGGCAGGAGGATGGCTATGAGTTCAAGGCCAACCTGGGCTATATAGTCAGTTCAAGGTCAGCCTGAACTATATGGTAAGATGCTGTCTCAAAAAAAAAAAAAAAAAAAAATGACAGATATTGCCAGGCAGGGTTGCACATGCCTATAATCCCAACACTTGTCTCAGTACTTGGGAGGCAGGAGGATCACAAATTTGAAGCCAACCTGGACACCATACTGAATTCAAAGACTAGACTACCTACAGAGACCCTGTCTCAAAACAAAAACAACAAAAAACAAAACTGAAAAAAGGATGACACTAAGTAATATGAAACATTACCCAGGCAGAAAGAAATCAGTGGTTCAAAAAAGATGAAATGTAACAGTTAGATGCATCTTCTTAAAATGTGAACTGAGAGATTCCCAGTAAATTGCAGTTAGCAAGGGGAGCTACAAGGACAAGAATGTTTAAGCAGAGCCATGAATACAACTGCAGCAAGGAAGAAAGAGCAGGAAACAGAGCCAGAAGTAATGACCAATCACAAATGTACATAAGTAAAATTATAATGAACTATATACTGAGACTAATAGAAAAGAATAAACCTGCACTGACAAGAAAAAGCTCAGAAACATGGATCTTGTGGCCCAGGCTAATCCCATAAGGCCTCTAGATTTAGTACCACAAGTATAAGGCACCTGTCTTAATCACTTTCTCGTCCCTGAAACAATACCCAGCACCCACAAAGTGAAAGCAGAGGGGTCTCTGTTGGCTCACAGTGACGGTGCACACCAGCTCCCGAGCAGCAACAGCACGGCAGAGTGGCACGGCAGAGACAAACCTCTCATGTCCACGTGGCCGAGAGCAGACTAGGAAAGAGCCAGGAAAGCAGACCTGCCCTTCCAGGTCGCACCCCTGGTGCCCACCTCTTCTGACCAGGGCTCACTCAACCACTGAACTCAGCAGCGGCGGAATCCACCAATGAGCACAGCACCCATGATCCAAGCACCTTCCAAACACATGAGACTTGGGGAACACTTGAGATCAGTAACAGCACTGTCCTAGTTCCTTTTTGCACTGCTGAGACAAAACACCCAACACCCAAAGTTACAGTAGGATAGATTTACTTCATCTCAGCCTGTAGAGATTTCAGTCTGTAGTTGGGTGGCTCTGGGCAGCACGGCCGAGCAGCATCACAGGAGAAAACAGTCCGTGGGAGGGCAGGCAGGTGGAGCCACCCACACCCAGGCTGGGCCTTTGCACTACCCACACCCAGAACTGTGCTCACCCAATCAGCGGACTCGTATCACATCCTGAAGCCACGTTCACACACCCCAGACCCAGCCATTTCCAAACAGTCGCAGCTGTGAGCGCATGAAGCTTTGGGAGGACATCTAAATACAAGCGGTAAGAATCATCATTCCACTCTCCCAGTCCCAAGAAACTTTTATTTCCTTTACCATGTCTCAGTCAGCTTTCTCATTACTGGGAGAAAAAAGAGCCAACAACCACAACTTAAAGGTAAGGTGTAATTTAGTTCATGGATTCAGAGGGTTTCCCCCATGGTTGGCTGGCTCCAAGGCAGGAATGTGGTAAGGGTCTGGCCCGGGAAAGTGCTCATTTCATGGTGGTACGGAAATCGAGCACAGGAGGATGCGCACCAGGCAGCGAGACACCCTCCAGAGACACACCAGCAGCAGTGGATTAATGCAATGAGTAAGTATAATGCCCCCATAACCCAACACCTCTCCAGGGGTCTCGTAAGTTGACAGTTAAGACTGACACGCTATCCCATTAGAATTCTTCCAGTTATCTCCACTAGCAATGTAATTCTCGATGTTCTTGGCAACCAGAAGCATTTTTCAACCAAACAAGGCAACTGAAGGCTTACCTTTGAGTATCACTAGTAGCACTGGTTGAAGTGTTCATATTCAGGGTAAGTCTTCAAACTCTTCAAAATACCCCACTATTTCTTAATGGTATACTTCTTTATTGATGACTGAAATTGTCCAAGATGTCTATGGCTTACAAGTTAGATGGACTTTAGTCTGTTAAGAAATAATACAATGTCTGTTTTATATTTGAATCCTGAGAATGTAGGTGATATTTCTTTTTATCTATAGCCTATTTGTTTTTTAAGTTATTATACAATAAATATAACTTTAAAAGCTATAATGTTTTATTTATTTTAAAAAGTACTGAGAGCAAAACTGACAAAATGTTTAAAAAAAATGTTCCTCCTCATAAGAACAGGTAATGACTTTTAGATTTTAATTTTTCAGAAGGGTTATAATAGTGACAACTTTTCTTGAACACGCATAGAATCAGTTTGAAAGAAAGTGAAATCCAAGAACATTTCTGGGTCCTCAAAAGCTTTCTCAAAGCTGAGATATTTTGAATGTAACATTGCAATCACAGAGTCCAAAGTGCCCCCAAACAAAAGATCCCATGGTAATTTTCTTTTTTTTAAAATTCAGGGGCTGGGGGTATAGCTCAGTGGCATAAGCGCTTGCCTGGCAAGCGCAAGCGCAAGGCCCTGAGTTCGATCCCCGGTACCGGGAAAAAAAACACAAAAAATGTGTTTGCAATATTTCAATCCCCACTACCGCTAAACAAAATTTTGGGGCTGGGGATATAGCTCAGTGGAATAAGCGCCTGCCTAGCAGGCGCAGGGTCCTGAGTTCAATCCCCAGTACCGCCAAAAAAATAAAAATAATTTAAAAAAAAAATTCAGATGGTTTTTATTCAAAGAGTCTCAAAAGAAATGAAACAGAAAAAACCAACAACCCAATTAAATGTCTTCTGCCATTCAGTACGTCGTAGGAAAGTAAACCAGAGTTATTTTGAAGTAGACAAGCAAGTCACCACTCCTAAGTTCATGGTACTAGTAAAACAAAAATGTAAAAATTCCCTTTCTTGGTTATGTACTAGTAGATATCTCTATGGAAATCTTTTTTTACTGATCTATACAAAAGATCTTTCTTCATAACTTTTTTATAATTTCAACCATGGTAATTTTCAAAGCCCTCCTTCCAAAGAGATGAACAAAGAGGAAAAGTATTTTTCATTTACTCTGGCCTACTTTCTAGAAATTCTTCTTTGTGAGACACTCCAAGTTATATGAAGCCAACTACTTCAAGAAAGTTACTAAGCGTTAAGGAATCTCTAGGTCAATATTTTAAAGAGATAACATTTCAAATATATACAATTACTGATATTCCACAAATATATCTTTATATCCCAAGAAATGCAGTATCCTAACATAGACCTTGAGCTTTAAACTCAGAAAAATCTGAAATAGGATTCCAGTAAGTATCTAACACATCTATAGCCTTGTGCAAGTCCCTTTCTCATTGACCCTGCTTCTTCAACCATAAAAAGCTAACTACACCAACCTCATTTAAGATTGAAATAACATATACAATACAGTGTCCAGTCACTATCAAGTTTTTACAGCTGAACATAAAACTCTCTGAAAAACATAATGATTCCTGAGGAAGGGAGAAGATGATATTTGGGGTGATTTAGTCTGGAAAGCAGACACAATAACAGAATTATTTAGGGAAATATTAAGTACACAAAGATACATGAAAGATTTTGTTTAAAATGTGTTGACCTGTTCTGTCTTTGCTCCCAAACAAAACTTGTGCTTCTAGTTTTGTGAAGAAGTTTAAATACACATATACTATGCACATGTATCTGTGTGGCAAAAAAGGTACCAAGAAACTTCCATTTTTCCTTTTGAGAAAAAAAATTCAGATGACCTGAGAATAGCTCAGTGGCAGAGGACTTGCCTAGCATGTGCAAGGCCCTGGATTTGAACAACACTGAGAAAAGCAAGAAAATAAAATAAAAAAGAATTTTAGATAGTTAAGGCCTTCACAGTACCTTTCTTTTAGCCTTGGGAATAAATGTACATAAAGAGTTTATCAAATTTTAATAAAGTTATTTCAATAAAGCAAAATGGAAAATAATCTTTTGGTACTGTATTTTGTCATCTAACAGCTGTAAATCTAGGTGGTGGTTTAGACAAAGTGACTTCTGCATCACAGGAGTATGTGTCCCCAATTTCCAGCTCATATATATACAAATAACAAATAACGTGACAAACAGATGGTCCCCACCATCGTTACCCCATTATTACTGTCTGATTTAGTATCTCCCTCTTGCTTGTGGTGAACCTGTGACTCGCTTCTAGGGCAAGGTAATGAGATGTTACCCTTATGATTACCTCGTATTTATGGGGTGTAACTGGTGAGCTCTGTGGTAGTGTGCTTGACTGGCCCACGTGAGATTCAATCCCCAGCACTGCAACAACAAAACAGACTCTTCACAGACACTTCTTGCTGGTCTTGAAGAAGCAAACTACCATGCTTTGAACACCCTATACCTAGGGCCACACAGCAGGAAACTGCAAGCACCCTCTTAAGACTACAGAGTGGCCTCCCCTCAGCAGCTAGGATCATCCAGATCGCTCAGACAACTCCTGCAGTTGTAAGGAAAGAAACTCCCCAATGACCTGATAAAGTTGGACAGCTCCTACACAGACTGCCTCCAGAGAACACAGCTGCCCTGCGCCCTGAATGCAGCCTTGTGAGACACGGAGCACAGGATCCAGCTAGGCGGCGCCAGAGTCATAATCCAGAGATGGTGCAGTAATGAATGTGTGCTGTTTTAAACCAACTAAAGTCTGAGGTAACCTATATAACATAAATAGAAAACTAGTTTTCAAATGGGCACGTAAGGGTAAAAAGAATTGTAAAAGCCCAGGGATATATTGTAAAAGAATTGTAAAAGCCCAGTGGAACAAGTGCCTGCCTGACAAGTGCAAGGTCCTGAGTTCAATTCCCAGTACCAAAAAAAAAAAACAAAACGAACTTTAAAAAGTAACACAAAGATATAGGACTTTCTCAAACCAACTTTGTTTTTTCTCTTTTGTAGGTTTTGGTGGTGGTAGTGTGTGTGTGATGCTGGTAATCAAATCCAGGGCCTTGCACATACTAGACAAGAGCTCTGCCACTGACCTATGTGCCCAACCACTGTTTGTTTTTCTATAGTATAATTTTCTTTAAATGAGGGAATTTCTAGGGCAACTAGGTAAAGAAACCAAACATTATGGCAACACTTTTAAATATATATATATATGAGAAAAGACAAACCACCAAGAGCCACAAAGCCTGCAGGTGAGCAAGAGGTATCTACAGAGGAGAAGACAGGGGAATAACAAATAAGACTATGCCTGACAGAGCCCTAGAGAGCCAAGGGCTGTCTACTGCAGGCCAGTTTGGAGCGGCAGATGGAAATGGGTGAGGTCTCTCGTTCTAAGAGTGGGCACCTGGGGCTGGAGGTGTAGTTCAGTGTCAGGAGTGCAAGGCCCATAATTCACTCCCTAGAACCACAAAAGATAAAAATAAAAATAAGAAATAAAAAAGAGTAAAAAAAATAATCAAGAAAAGGCTAATGCAGTCCAGCCTCATGAACTCTCAACATTAACCTGTCAAGTCACAAACTAAAGAGAAACGGCTAGGGGCTGGGGATATAGCTCAGTGGAATAAGCGCCTGCCTAGCAAGCGCAGGGTCCTGAGTTCGATCCCCAGTACCGCCAAAAAAAAAAAAAAAAAAAAAAGAGAGAGAAACGGCTAGAGGTGGAAGGAAAATAGATCAGGATAGAGAAAATGAAGACAAAGTAAGGAGATGGCCCAGCCAGACAAAATTACAGGATAAAATAAAGCCAAACATCTCAGAAAACAAGCCGTGACATCTTTTAAATATACCCAAAAAGTCAAGACAGAGTTTCAGAAAAGTAGAAAAGATTTCAAAATAGAAACAAAGCATTTATAAGCAAAGAGGGCAAAGGAGCTGGAGGGAGGGGCAGGGAATGGGAAAAAAAGAAGAATCAAGATGTACCAGGTACAGGTACAAATTTCCTATGATGAATGTTTTATATATATATATATATATATATATATATATATATAAAATGTACCAATAAAATAAAAAGTTTTTTTTTTTTAATTTAAAAATTTTTAAAAAAGGTTTCCTGTGAGGCCTGGTGGTACATACCTGTGATCCCAGCACTGATGAGACTGAGGCAGAAGAGCTTCTTGAATTCAATGCCAGTCTAATCTCCATAAGTGAGAACATGGCTCAAAAATAAAAAAAGAACCTGAAACTTATCTCATTCTCAAAGTTCAGGTTAATTAATTTCCCATGAAAGTCATCAAATGTACTATGACTAAACCCATACAAAGTATGTGGATAAATATAAAAGGATGATAGAAAGACATGTCTACAAAAACAAATGAAAGCCATAACTTACTATTTCAAAATGAACTAAAAAGCATTAAGAAAATCATGTAAGACATCAAAGAATATGAATCAGAACTAGAAATCCTCAAAAATGAAGTGGCAGGGATCAGAAAGCTTAGATATAAAAAGAAAAATTTCAGTAATAAATGTTAAAGGAAATATGAGAGCAAGTAGATCTGAGCAAAAAAACTACAAAATGAAAAAGAAGAAAATAAGGAAAAACAAAGAGAGCAAAGGATTCAGAATAGTGACAAATAATGTACACGAAGACTAAAAAATATGAAGATAACAGAAATTCCTAAATAATAAAATCAAAGGAACAACACTAAAAACTGTAATTCAAGAAAACCTTCCTGAAATACAAAAGATTTAAATCTCTTTTTTTTTTAGATATGGTCTTACTGTACTATGCAGTTTAAGTTGCCTTGATCTAAGTATCCCAGGCTGATCTTAAACATGTAGTAATCCTCCTTGCTGAGATTCCAGATATGTAGGTACGTACTACCAAGCCTGACAATCTACATTCTAGAAAGCAAACTGAGAACTTAATAATGCTCAACTACACATTCTTAGATAATTACTGGACTTTTAGGAAAACTCATACACAAATGTTCATAGCAACATTGTTCAAAATCACCAAAAGGTGAAAATAACCTAAATGTCTATTAACTAATCAGTGGGTAAATATGAAAATTTATTCAACTATAAAAAGGAATAAATTACTTTATTCAACTATAAAAAGGAATAAATTAGTGATACATAACACAAAATGGATGAATCTTGAAAACACGCTAAAAAGCCAAGCACAAAAAGCCATATATAGACTTCCGGGAAGATGGCGACCAGAGATCAGCTTTTTAGCGGCAGAGACGCCCGGCAGTCCCACGTTTCGCGCGCATCGGGCGGGCAGCGCAGAAAGCCCCAAAGGATAAACTGGCACCTTGGAACCTTCCTGCCTGCAGGGACTCCAAAAACTGGTGAGATATCTGCGCTCGCGACCAGATCACCGAGTGGGGGAGGAGATCCATCCCTATACCTGCAGGGAACCCTGGGAGGGCAGGGGAGCGGTCTTACACACCTCACCCAGGTCACTAGGTAGGGAGTATCTAACCAATATCTGTACAGCCTTTTAAGCGGAACTCTCAGCAGAAA
>PVLD010030084.1:0-17276 GCA_004027595.1 Dinomys branickii
CATTCTTTTGTCTTTAAAATAAAATTTTAAAAAAAATTAAAAAAAAAAAAAAAGAAAAAGAAAAAAGAGCAGCAGCAAAATACAAACAAAACAAAGCAAGAGCATTGAAAATGATACAGGCCTTTAAATCAAATGATAGAAATTAACAGTGCTTGTTATATTACATATTGTTATCTTCAACAAAGCTGCTCAGATTGCCAGTTGTAGGAGTGGAAGACTGATGAAACCATTAAAGAGAATAAGAAAATAATAGTTTTAAAAAATATTAGAGACAATTCAGTTTCACTAGACAAGATGGTAGGAATTCACCAATGGTTGTTATATTGCATATTGTTGTCTTCGTATCAGTTGCTCAGATTACCAGATATAAGCATGCAACATTGGTCAAAATATAAAAAAGTTAAGCATTAACTGTTCCCTTCAATAAACCACCAGTCATTAGTAGTACAGTTATCCTGTGTATAGATGGCCTTAGCTCTTTCTTTTTCTTCTTTCACTCATCGCACTCTTAAGCAGTGTGGCTGCTGCCCGCTGTCACTGGTGCTGTGCTCTTCAAAGGTCCTGGGCTTTTTTCCCAGAGCAGAAAGGGAGCTGAAGGCATTAGTCACCGCTCAGAGCTCAAGGGCAGCAACGGGGCTGCAGGAACTCATTCCTGTCTGCACATGTCTGAGCACTGGGACTTGGGTGAAACTTGGAGCTGCTGAAGAATGTTTTCCCTTGTCTTTGAGAGAACCCACAGAATACTAATAGTTGTTATTATTTATTGAAAGCTACATGCTTGTGCTTTGCATGGATACTATTGTTTAATGTTCACAACTGCGCCCTCCCCACCCCATTCTGCTCTGTGTTTGGAGGGGAACACTGTAAGCACGACACGGGCAGGGACTGTGAAGCATCCCCTTTCAACTGCTGTCCTCCGAGCCAAGAAGGTCTTTTGTTGTCTCTCTATGGGCCAGTCCAATCCTAGTCCATCTCTCCTCCAAATCTGACCACAAAATCAGCTTCAAATGTGCATGAATCAAAAATTCTGCAGGTGTGGTGTCTGCTGATGCACCTAGAGACCAGCCCCAGGCTTTTTCTTCATTTAGTTTTCTGCTTGTTCACTGCCTGAACTGTTCCTGGTTCTCAGTGTTCATTTCCACTAAGGAAACATTGTTGAGTAATACACTTTACATTATGCCTATAAATCAGTCTTACAGGAAAGGGACGCCTCTGTCCTCTGTCTGCTGTAGCACTCTCTGGTTGCTCCCAGAGTCCCCTTCATTGTGACAATGTATGCAGTCCTCAAGTGTTGCTAAGTTAGACTTGGCCATAGTACACCTTTCACTTTACAGAGGAAGACTCACTCAGGAGCGTGAGATCTTACCTAAACTCGCAGAGTAAAAAGCTAAGTTACCCACCTCCTAAGCCAGAGCTTTTTGTGTAATGCATAGATACCAGTTCGGGTGGGGCAGGACCTCTATTCCAAGGCAGTGAAGGCAGATCAAAGAGCAGGTCATTTCCAAGGCAGCATTTGTGGCCCGGCATACAGGCTGCACCAGCACACGTGGGAAGATCTATAGTACAATTGCCTATTTCGAACATCAACTGTCATATACAGTGAAATAAGTGCCGCACAAAGAAAAATATTGGAAGAGAAACAGGGATAGGGAAGTACTTTTTTTTACTGACAGAGGCATATTTCCTCTGCTCTACATGCTTCAACAGAAGGCCCAGGGAAGAGCTGAGATTCCTATCTGTCTGTAATCGCTAGTGACTCATTTTAGGCCCCCACTCCTGAGGAAGTGGCTTTGGCTCATATCACGTGTTTATAGAAAATCTGCTCAATTGTAAGTTCCTTCTAGTGGATTCTCCACCTGGACACCTTGACATGCACACGTTTGGGTTCCGTGTGAAATGATGCCAGAGCAGACCTTGGCCTGGCTGTCCTCCTTGTGGCTCATATAGTTTCCAAACTGTAAAACCCAGATTACAGGAACAGAGGGTGGGTTATTTATTTTCAGCCAAGGACTCTCAGAATACTCCAGCAAACAAATATGTTCACAGTGAAACCCAATTCTTAGTCATAGCAGCTTTAAAAGAAAGTTTTTACTTTCAAGATCATTCTTTTTCTTTTAAGACATGAGTAAATGAGCTTTGGTTCTGTGCCAGCAGGAGAAGCATTGTTGAGAAGACAGCACACCCTAGAGGCGGGTAAGGTCAATTAGGATGGTGCCCAGGAGTGTGATTATTCTTTGCCCTGGCTACCAAGATCTTATTGGCAGCTATGCACAGATCACCCACTACGTACTTCACTGGGATTCTCAGAATTGGGGGGTGTATGTTTCTAGCCGGGTTCTGCTAACAGCTCTGTAAGGATTACATAAAACCCTCTAAACCCCAGTTGCTTGTTCTTACAATGGGAACACTAACACTTTCCCTGCTCACCTGTCCTGTTTGTTGTATAGATCAAGTGAACTCATGTGAAAATACTTCATTAGAAAGAGTAGAGTCTGTATTTTTTCCCCTGTGATATAAAAAGTAATGTCTTTCACTGGCAGTGAGAGTGGAGAATTGAGGAGAGTGGTAGAGAATGGTGAAAGGCTCCATTGGGCTACCGAGGAGGGTTCTGCGTGGGAGTCCAGCTGCTCTTAAGCCTGTAGACCATGAATGTGTGTCTCCCAGGACACAAACACTAGCATGCTGGCTGGGTCGAAGGTGCAAAGAAGTAGGGATACTGACAAGGGAAAAGTTACAGTGGTGATCTGAGGTTCTTAGCTGAACAGGGAAGGGGTTGAAGAAAAGGACACAGTTGACAGATTTGGGGGCTCAGAAATTTACTGAGATGTAAATACCATGTGCAGAAGGGAGCCAGCTATGTAAGATAAGCACTGATGGATGAAGTGTTAGACTGGAGTCTAAAATTTAAGAGGTGGTGGACAGCCAGGATCTGAGTAGGGCCAGGGGACAATATACCGGATGGGGATGGTGCTAGCAGGGCGACATGACCACGGAAGGTTCTCCAGGCTGATTGTCAGGGTGGAGAGAGAGAGAGCTGCACACCTGAGTTACCCGGAAAGTATGCGCAGGTTGTCAGACCTGAGGTTTGGCAGTAGAGTGGACAAGAGTCTGGGTGGGGATAAGACTAACTCTACTAAGACTAAGACTACAGATTATGGAACAAGGTCAATGATGTCACCCATATGCTCTTGCTACCCTTGGATCAATATTACCTGAGCGACTGTACTTGCAAGTTTATTGGTTAATCATACTTTTGACCCATGTTGAACCCACCTCGTGATTTTGCTCACTAAAACTTCTTTTGAGAAGTGGGCTTGTTGGCAACCTATTCAGGAGCCCTCCTGTCTCTCAGGAGTTACTTCTGTTCCCCGTTCCTATTTGGCATTCCTTTGCACCAATATATTTTCCTACTCTTAAAAAAAAAGGAGTCTGTGGGTGGTGGAGGCATCAAAAGGAAAGGGCCAAAGTCAGGCATGGTGGCGCACGCCTGTAATCCCAGCACTCAAGAGGCTGAGGCAGGAGGATCATTGCTAGTTCAAGGCCAGCCTGGGCTACAAAGTGAGCTCAAGGCCAACCTGAAATACATAGGGAGACCCTGTCTCAAAAAGACAATCCCCCCCCCCACAAAACAAAGTAAGGGCAGAGTGTTTTGAAAGGCAGATGAGAAATTAAATACTGCTGTAGGGTAAAGGAGACCTAGAAAAAATGATTGGCCTGGGTACAGACTTGGATTTAAAATTTGATATGAATTATGTATAAATGGGTCATTTTACACATAGATAATCATGTGCTGACCATAGAAAACCTAGATGAGACTTGTCATTCAGGGAAATTTTTCATGTACCTGAGAAGGAAAGAATGTCTCTTGGCCTTGGCAGCCCCCAGTAGCCCTGGCAGGCATATGTTTAGGTGGACTTGGGAATCAGTTGATTGTCTCTGGTGGTTCTTGGTTTTTGCTGCCATTTGCTCCCTGATTCTCTCATGGATCTTCAGTTTTGACCCAGCTGATGAGTAGAGAAATCTGAGATCTTAGAAGTTTAACAATTACCCCAAAGTTTCTTCTATCAGTCAGAAGCTTCGAAGCCAGGTTTTGGAAAGCTTTTAAATTTTTTAAAAATATACATTTTTAACTGACACACAATAATGACACATATTTATGGGATACAGCGTGGCATTTCAGTACATGTAAAGTACAACATTAAAAACCAGATTATAATGTTGTTAAGGTTACTATTTAAATTTCCCAACCGACTAGTTCATGGATGCTGCAAATTTCCAGTTTCAGAATGCAACGAAAGCGTAGTGTCCCTGGCGGACATGATGTACCCCACTCTGCTGTTTCCAAGGGTGTTTTTTTCCGTAATTCTTGTAGCCACAAGTGACTGGGGGGAGAAGCCCTGGGGATACACGAAATCAGAAGTGTTTTGGGGCCAGGACTCTTCTGAGGTTGGAAATGCCAGCCCACAGTTTAGTTTCTTTTAGAACACCAGAGGGCAACACAGTCATATTGAATAATAGGTCTGCCTTACTTTCAGTCTGAAATCCTGAATATACATGGATAATTAGAATATTTTCTCAGTTTTCTAGAAAAGTTACAGAGACTTCAGTATCCAAAAGCCTGGGGCAGGGAGCTCTATGGAGAAGTACTTCCCATTCACCCTCCCACCTCCTCCTGAGATTATCAGTTTCTGGTCAGTTGTGAGGGGCACTTGGACTGTGTCCTGGGTAAGAGCTACCTTGTTTAAGGATCTGGTTCCTTGCTACTGGGGCCAATCTTCTAATAGATTCAGTTAGGCTGTTCTGTTAGTATCTGCAGGTGAGGCCTGCGCTGAAGGAATGGAGGAAACCAAGAGAGCAGATGCCCATGAGGAAGGTCCAGCAATCGCAGAGGTCCTACTGCTATTGCTCCAACAGAACTAGACCTTTGGTAACAAGGACCAGCTGACCATCCTGTGGTGTTGTAACACCTTCCCACTGGTGGAAGAGCATGTATGGCACCTGGAACAATCCAGCAGTCTTTGTAAGGCTCTCAGAAGTCTCTGGAAGGAGGACCAATAGACATATTGGGGAACATAGGATGCTTGCAGAATGGTGAGAGCCTGGTTGAAAAGGTGTATGGGCTGATATAGGGTGGCCCTGAGGACTATGAGACTAATCTACACAGGAGAATCAGCCTGCCTGAAGTAGGTAGCAGGAGAAGATACCAATAGCACCAAAGCCTATCTGACTGTGCACATCTAGAAGTATGTGTGTGTGTGTGTGTGTGTGTGTGTGTGTGTGTGTGTCTATATAGAAGAATCTGCACTAGATGATATTCTGAAAGAAGCATTTCCACCCCCTACAAGAAGTAGCTCATCTTTAGCTGTGTACTTCTTGACACCTTCCAATCATATTTTATGAGGCTGTTCTTAACAATGCATGTTGGTAAGTATCAAAACACCAATTTAGTGACCCCAAAAAGTTCATCTGAAAAAGAAAACTTTGACAAAATGAAAGGAGAATATCTGCCTATAAAGAGGGTGGAGGGTCATTGCCATTATCTTGTTGAGCAAGGCTGGATGCACCAGAGAAAGATTTGTGAAAATTAGGTATTTGTGAAGGCCATGGTCTGCTTGGTGCAGTCGACTCAAAAGACAGGCAGAGGATCACCTTGCCTTTCTGGCCAGTGACCATTGCAGGGGTGAGGGGGAAGAGGTCCTGTCCATCAGAACAAATAAGAAGAGATTGCCTTTGTCACTTATAATTCTCTTGCTCAATTTGATTTTTAAAAATTTACCATGGATATGGAAGGAAATATGGTAACAGAGTGCTTGGATTCCAGTTCCAACTTTTACCCCCTTCTGATTGATGTGTATGCTTGGGAGAAGTCACATGACCATACCTAACTGGTTATCTCATTCTTAAATGAGTATCAAATATCAAATGATGTATATGACTGTGAAAGCACTTGTGAAATGTCAAGTGTGATATAAACACAGCTGTAATCTCAAGAGTGGCTCTAGAATTTCCTCTTAAACATGGATCTGTTACATGGACTGGATGAGGCTCCATTTGAGAAGTGGCTCATTGAGAGTGAAGATGGCTGTGTGTCTTCAGGCCAGTTCTATCCAAACCTCCACTAAACAGGACTAAAAATTACTGAATGTAGGTTGCTGTGTACTCCTGCTTTTATAGGCTACTTGGCTATACTCTGACAATGTGCAGAATAATTTCTGTTTGTAATCAAAACTCTAGTGAAAAGAGACTTTCTATATTCTAGATGTTAGTCCTCTGTCCAGGGAATACCTGGCAAAATTTTTCCCAATCTGTAAGTTGTCTCTTCATTATATTGGTTGTTTCTTTTGCTGTAGAAGTTTTTTAATTTGATACAGTCCCATTCGTTGATTCTCAGTATTATTTCTTGTCCCATTGAGGTTCTGTTCAGAAAGTTCTTGCCTACACCTATGTCTTCAAGAATTGTACCTATTTTATTTTCCAGCAGATTGTTTCTATTTTAACATTTAGATCTTTGATAACTTTTATTTTAGGTCAGGATGTGGTAAAATATATGGGTCTAGACTCAGTCTTCTGCATGTGGATATCCAATTTTCTTAGCACTATTTATTAAAGAGGCTATTTTTCTCCAGTGTATTCTTTTGTCCCTTTGTCAAATATCAGATGGCTGAATGTGCGTGGGGCTGTTTCTGCTCCCTCTGTTTAATTCCACTGATATACATGCCTGCTTCTGTGCCTTCACCATGCTGTTTTAATCACAGTAGCGTCATAGTATGACTTTACATATGGATCTGTAATGTCTCTGCTTTGCTCTTGCTACCCAGGATTGCTTTTGCTATTCTGGGTCTTTTCTGGCTTCATACAAATTGTAGGATTATATTTTATCTCTAAATCTGTGAGAAATGCTGTGAGTATTTTTACTGGGATTGTGTTACATCTGTGTATCCGATTTTAGAAGTAGAGCCATTTTGACCATATTGTTCTGCTTATTGAAAAACAGGGAATATCTTTCCATTTTCTGATGTCCTCCCCTACCTTCTTTTTCAGAGTGATGTAATATTCATTTCTTTCATTTCCTTGATTAGGTTTCTAAGTATTTCGGTTTTCTTAATAATATTGTGAATGGTATTATTTTCCTACTTTCTGTCTCACTGAGTTCATTATTGGTGTATAAGAGCACTATTTATTTTTGTATGTTTTTATATCCTGCTACACTGCTGAATTTTTTTTAATACTGAGTCTTTTGGTGAAATTTTTGGGGTCTTGAAATAGATGATCATTTTTATTCATTCCTCATTTGATGGGCATTTGGGTTGTTTCCAAGATTTAACTATGATGAACTGTGCTGCTGTAAACATAGTGCACATATATATTTTTGGTATGATGTTTTCAGTTCTTCTGGAACAATAGTCAGAAGGGGAATAGTAAGGTTAAATGGGACCTCTAATCCTAGGTTTCTGAGGAATCTCCACACAGATTTCCACAGTCGTTGCACCAGTCTATACTCCCACCAACAGTGGAGAAGTGTTCCTTTTTCCCAACACCCACCAGCATTTGTTGTTCATTGATTTCCTGATGATGGCCATTTTTTCTGGGGTGAGATGGAATCTCAGTGTTGTATTAATTTGCATTTCTTGAATAATCAGTGCTGTTGAACATTTTTTCATACTTTTATTTGCCATTTGTATTTCTTCATCTGAGAATTGGTTATTCATCTCAGATGCCCAGTTTTTAATTGGATCTTTGAATTTTAGGGGCCAGATTTTTAAAAAATTCTTTATATATTCTGGATAGAAGTCCTTTGAGGGAAAGTTGCCTAACTTTTTTCCCAGATTGTGTGTTTTATTTTCACCCTGTTGGTGATTTCTTTTGATGTAAAAAAAAACTTTTTAATAGGATGAGATCCCAGTTATTGATTCTTTTAAGCATTTCTTGTACAGTTTGATTTTTGTTCATGACTTCTGCCTACATCTATGTCTTCAAGGTTTCTACCTACTTTCTCTTCCAGTAGGTTTAGTATTTGTTTCAATATTTAAATCTTTAATCCATTTTGACTTTAGTCTAGTGCATGGTGACATATTTGTGTCTAGTTTTAGTGGTATTTTTATATAATGGGATATTACTGAACCATAAAGAAAGATAACCTCGAGGCTTTTATAGGTAAAAGGATGCAACTAGAGACCATACTCATAAATGAAATAAATCAGACCCACATGTGTAAACATTATGCTGTCTCACTAGTGTGATGAAAAGATCAAGTAAATAAAATCCAAAATGTATGATAGATACTGCAAATTGGGAAGACAAAAGAAAAGATAAACTGTGATAGGGAAAGGGGAAACGAAGAAGGAAAAAGTGTATGCATGTATAAGATAGTTAACATTGTTATATAGCTAATTTCTTTTATTATAAAGAAAATCTTGTAAACATGATAGCATACATATATCTTCTATTCTAAATATCTACTAGGGTTTTAGGAAAGATTTAGAAAATCTATTTAGAAATAGATTTAGATTTAGAAAATTATTGGTGTTAGATCGTTCCTAAAGTTCTTGGAGAAGACAACAATGCACAATGTATTAGCTATTGTAATTGTCCTAATAACTTGTTTTAAAACTCGGTTTCATTGTTATGTTTATTTTTTAAAAAGGAAAGAACAACTGGGATGGAGGAAAGGAGAAAAGGAAGAGAAATGTATATGTATGATAGCTAAGATAATTGTACCACTAATTTCTAGTGATTTATTGAAAAGAACAGCTAATGTTTAATTATTTGATCAATCTTGCATTCTTACATCTGTTAATCTGAGCAACTTCATTGAAGATGACAATATGTAGTAGAAGAACCATTGTTAATTGCCTATCATCTTATTTTGAAATTGTGTATCATTTTTATTGTTTTGTTTCTGTCTTCGTTGTTGTTGTTTTTCTTTTTTCTCTCTTTATATAATTACCACATGCTAATTGATTGTTCCACTGGAGCTTCTTTTTTCTCTTTTTAAAATAAAAAAGTGATCATGTCATCTGCCATCAGATAATGATGATACTTTCATGATACATCATCAAAATAATGATACTTTGACTTCTTTCTTTCCTATGCAGATCCCTTTAATTTTTTCTCTTGCCTGATGCTCTGGCTAATGTTTTGAGGACTATGTTGAGCAGGAATTGTGATAAGTGGATAGTGTTGTTTCTGATTTAGAGGAAAAGTTTTCTATTTTTTCCTATTTAATATGATGTTGGCAGCAGGTTGGTCATAAATGGTTTTCATGGTATTGAGATAAGGCCTTGCTATAGCTATTTTCTTTATGGTTTTTATATAGATGTATTTTGTCAAAGGCTTTTTCTGCATCTATTGAGATGGTCATGTGATTTTTGTTCTTGCTTCTGTTTTATGTGATGAATTGCACTTATTGATTTGTGTGTGTCAAGTCATCCTTGCATCCTTGGGACAAAACACACTTGGTCAATCTTTTTGAGGGTTTCCTGCATCCTGTTTGCCAGTACAGTAATACCTTGGTTTATGAATGCTTCTATTCACATCAGTTCACAAACAGAAGTAGTTGGCAAAATTTTGCTTCTATTTATGAATTACACATCAGGGGATGAATATGCCCATGGCCATCTTCCCCAGAATTGTGGAATGAATTAAGTTCATGAACTGAGGTATCACTGTATCTTGTTGAAGATTTTTTCATCTGTATTCATTAGAAAGATTGGCCGGTAGTTACCTTATATGGTCGGGTCTTTAACTGATTTTTGGACCGGGGTATGTGAGCTTTCAATAATTTTGAGAGTATTCTTATCTCTATTGCATTAAAGAGTTTGAAAATTATTGGTGTTAGATCTTTCCTAAAGTTCTTGTAGAATTTGGCAGGGAATCCATCAGGTCTTAGGCTTCTCTTTATTGATAGTGTCTTTGTTTTTTTAATGCTGCTCCCATTTTATTGCCAGTTATTGGATTATTCAAGATTTCTAAGTCATCCTGGTTCAGTTTTGGTAATTTGTATCTAGAAAGCTCACTCTTTCTCCTGAATTCTCCAATTTTTTGGTATGCAGATTTGTGAAGTAGTTGCTAATAATTTTATTGATTTTGGTAGTGTTGATTGTGATTTTCCCTCTTTCATTTCAAATTGTATTAATTCTGACTTTCCTTTTTGGGTGCATTTGCCTAAGTTTTTGTTTATTTTGTTTATTCTTTCAAAGAACCAACTTCAATTTATTGATTATTTGTATTTTTCTTTTAGTCTTCATTTCATTGATTTCACTCTGATCTTTATAATTTCCTTCCCTGTACAAGCTCTGGGTTTGGATTGTTCTTTCTTTTTGTAGGACCTTGGGATGCCGTATTATGTTGTTTATTTGAGTTTGTCCTGTTTTTTAGATATAGGCATTCACAGTTATAAATGCCCTCCATAGGGTTGCTTTCACTGTGTCCTGTATGTTCTGCTGTGTTCTACTGGCATCATTTAATTCTAGGATCTGTTTTATTTTTTCATTTCTTCTGCAACCCATTGATTATTAACGAGTGTGTTACTTGATTTTCATACCTTTGCATGATTTCTGTGGTCTATTTTAAAAATGTATTTATGTAACAGTGTACAAAGCTATCATGGCATAAGCAATGATTCTGTACAATCATGCTGCAGAGAAGCTTGTAGAGAACTCTTGGTAATTTGAGGAACCCCTTCCTCCCTCTCTTACAATAAACTACTCCCTCTCTCTTTCATGATTACAATGAACAGGGATTTTCTTAAATCAAAAATCTGAATATATATAGGCAAAATTTCAAATTCTCAATTCCTAATGTATGCATATAAAATAGGCACAGAGAAATACATATATCTCCTTCATTTCTATATCACAAATATAGCAGAATCAGCAATCTGTACAGTAAAGTGAAAAATCTCTAAATCATTTGAAATACTTAAGGTTTAACTTTAAGTGCATATTGACACAGAAAGAAATATTTAGGTGAGAGAAGCAGCTAAACTCCCACATTCACATGAAGCATCCCCTGTCGGCTTTTAAAGCATATTGCAAGTAGCACATAATTAGATAGAAAACCACAAGAATAATATACCACTGCCTAAGCAATAATATACAATTGGCTATAATGTGATACATAATCAAGAAAAATCTATTGATGCACTAGTTTGATACAGCTAAATTCTTTACAGTACACAAAACTTACTAGTAATGTAGTATAAAGACCAAGATGTAAAGAGAGAAAATAAACTAATGATTTATACTTTAATTCAGGTTCAGAAATCTACTTCTGTTATAATGCACCTCTCAAGGGGCAGTAATGAGTAATTAATAAAACAGAAGGGTTTGTTTCTTTCCATATCATTCTATAAATGAACACTGATGGGTAGTGAAGTAATGGTTTTGCTATCCAAATTCAGATGCTGCTGTGGCAGTGGTCTAGCTTGGCATCTGCCCAGAGAACTTGTGAGCTGGATTCTCACAGCCATTCTGCTGCATCTTGAAGAGGTGGCGCTCCTCTGGAGTCATAACAATATCCACCTGCACCATACCATAATGGAGAGATGTGTGTTGTTTCCTCTTTGGCATAACCTAGATTTTGATCATCACTGTTGCTATGGCAATGCCACTTACCATAAGTCCAATAATTGTACTTTTGTCTGAACCCACATCTTCTGCAAAGAACACCACTTTTTGATGATGAACCTCATACCCTGGGTCATGTCAGTATTCTGCATTTGTCTCCACTTTAGAGATCTCTTCTGTCTTAATTTTTGTCAACCTGAAACCTGGTTAGTCAGTCTTTCATTGGCCACAGGGTGGGTGTCAACAGACTCAATTTCATTTTCTATCTTGGCCACCATGGAGTGTACCCCAAAAGGATGCCATAGCTGGAAATCATCCAAGGTAAACTGTCCATTCACAGGGAAGAATTCCACAGTGGCTTTGTTTTGGTAGATGGCAGAAGAGCATCAGTTCCGTAAGTGATAGATTGCTCACTGATCATGTTGGCCATCATCATCTGAATCATTTCGCTCTTTCTAAAGCAGTTCATCAACTTCCTGAATTTCTGTGACCATGACAGGGACATTGTAGAGCATGGAGAGAGACTGTTTCATGTACTCACCGATCACATGGAGGTGTGAGACATAACCTAGGATCAAATCTGAGCAGCCTTCTTGGGATCCACCATATGCACATGTTCAAAATACTTTAGACTGTGCTGTCTGTCTTTCTGCTCAGTGCAAACATACTCCTTTCACATGCCAAATACATGGCCCGGCCCTCAGTGTAGTGGTGTAGTTTTCCAGGCAGTGGTGGTCACTGAGTATGGCCTCCACTCTGACCCTGTGTGCCCCATGAGCTGCTGTCTAGATCTTGCCCCTTCCTATTCCAGAGATTGCACTTTTTCCTGGAAATGTTAGATCATGGCTTTCTTATTAGCTTTGGGTAAGTCCCTTGCTTGATCTTCTGCCTTTTCCCATTGTCTCATGATGTGGGGTTTTCTGTCTTGGTGGTTGGCCTTTAATCCCTCTCTTGCTTACTCTCTCTGGTTTCTTTTACTATTGATATCTGTTTTCATTACATTGTGATCTTAGATCCCCTTAAGACACAATCAAAAAATGGGCAACTGAAAATTAATAGGCACTTCCCAGAAGAAGAAGTACACATATCTAATAAACACATGAAAAAATATTGACCATCACTGACCATTAGAAAAATGCACATTAAAACTACATTGTGATACTATCTTGTTCCCAGAAAGAATTGCCATCATTAAAAAATCAAATGATAATGAATGTTGGTGAGAATGTGAGAGACAAGGAGCTCTTCTATATTGTTGGTGGGAATGTAAACTAGTACAACCACTGTGGAAATCAGTGTGGAGATTCCTCAAAAAAGTAAAAATAAAAATTTCATTTGATCCAGCTCTTCTCATTATAGGTATCTTCCCAAAGGAGCTACAGTCACCATATTACAGGAATATATGTATATTCATGTTTGTAGCACCACAATTTATAGTAGCTAAATCTTGGAAACAGCTTGTGTGTCCATCAACAGAAGAATGGATAAAGAAAATGTGGTATTTATACACAATGGAGTACTACTCTGCCATAAACAAAATAAACTTGAGGCATTTGTAGGTAAATGAGTGCAATTTGAGGACATAGTAGTAAGTGAAATAAATCAGACATACAAATTTAAATATCACGTTTTCTTTTATATGAGAAACTCTCTGTCTCCCTGTCTGTCTCTCTCTCTCTCTAGAAGGTAGATAAATAGGAAGTAGGTAATAGTTTAAATAACTCCCCAAATAACCTATTCTGTTGTTTTAAAATTATTTTACAATAAATTCTAATAATTCTAATAATTTTTATATCATTAGATTCTTTTGTTCATTGAAAAGAAAATTCTGCCCTTTTGTTTGTTTCTTCTTTGTAAGAATCGTCTTTTGTCTGTGAATTGTTCTCTCATAAATGTTCTGGCCATTCCTTTAAGATCATGATACATAATATATTAGTCATTGTCACTTTCTGATTATCTTGTTATAAAATTTTATTTTTTCATATTAGAGTGTTTTCATATTTTCTTTATTAATACCTACTTGTATTATACTAAAATGAAAACTTTTTAATGTAGCATATAAAGCATGTTGAAAAGTCATTAGATGCCCGAAAACTTTGGATAAAGCACACCCTCATAATTTTTATGACTACCAATGAATGAAAAGCAATTCACATAAAAGAGAAAAAGACATTTTCATCCTGTGCAGGGACTACCTTTCTTGTTTTTTGTCTTCTTCTTCTTCTTCTTCTTCTTCTTCCTCTTCCTCTTCCTCTTCCTCTTCCTCTTGTTCTCCTTCTCCTTCTCCTTCTCCTCCTTCTCCTTCTCCTTCTTCTTCCTCTTCTTCTTCCTCTTCTTCCTCTTCCTCCTCCTTCTTCTTCTTCTTTCTTTTTACTAATATAAACATCATCTTGGGCTAATGGAAACAGGAACAACTACTGCCAAAATCACGGACCAAAGTTACATTTACATATATTTTGTCAAATAAACACACCTGTTGGGGCTGAAGCCTTAGTTCATTACAGCAATTGCTTACCATAAGCAAGCAACAAAGTGTTTAAATTTTACACATGTGAAATACATATTATGTTTCGTAGCAGGGGATAATACTCAGTCAATATTTTTTCAGTGGCACGGTTCTCCGATTTAGAGCTTTAACCAAAAAGATATTGTCCTTAATGTTAGATTTGCAAGTTGAACCTTATTAGTGGACATGTTCATTCCTAATTTCTTCTTTAAAGCTAGAACTTTTTCTTCTTGAGCTCATGTACAACTCTCTTAGGTGCAGATTGATAAGTAAGAAAATATATCAGGCAGAGGTCCTCCAGAATTATCAGCTCTTGAGGCAAAACTCCATGAGTTAGAGTTCAGTTGCATAATCAGGAAGCCTGGTTTCAAAGCCCGAGCCTACTTTTTGTTGGCTGGTGACTGAGGACAGCTCATTTAACCTCTCACATCTTATATTTCTCTTTTATTAAGTGAAAATGAAAGCATCCACTTTATACTGTCTTTTGTTTAAGTATTAGAAGCAGGAATTTTTATGTTGTTTTATTCAGAAATCAAAGAGGAAAAGAGAGATCATTGTAGAACTAGGCTCTATTCTAAATACAGTCTGAGCCCAGGAGCAGGCTTGAGGTCAGAAGATGGAAAATTACTAAAAGAAAGCATCAAGGTTAGGAAGGATTCTGGTTAAACAGACCTAATAGAGTTTTTACCATAGTCAGGTCAGGGTTATTGGTATCAAAGGTGGTGGATGAAAAATTTCATGAGATATGGAGGTTTGTTAAAGATTGATGATTCTCTCTAAAATGATAGCACTGGTCTCCTTCCTTAAAAAGGTTGATGCAGGGCAGAGAGACACCAAGGTCAAATACTACAGGACAAAGTCTGATTAAAGTTCAGGCAAAGAGAGTCTATCTCAATAATAATATGAAATCAGTAAAAGTATGATACCATTTGGAGCTAAGTCACAGTTTATTTTTTAAATTTATTTTAAAAATACAAGAAGGAAAACATATTAACGGACATCCATTTACAAAATAGCATAAGAGCAACACAAGCTATACAGAGTTACAAAGTGGTAGGAAATTATCAATGGTTGTTGATATCTTCAGAGTGGATTCTCAGGAAAACAGAGACATGCAAGATTGATCAAATAATTAATCATTAACTGTTCTTTTCAGTAAAGCAATAGAAATCAGTAGTACAACTATGTTAATTATCTTATTATATACATAATTAGCTATCCATATGCATACATACTTTCCCTTTTTTTCCTTTCTCTTTTCCCTCACCCCAGTTGCTCTTTACTTTTGAGAATTTTCCTTTCATTTCATAATATCTCTCATACCTTCTAATTTTTATTCACTCTTTCAGGATCTTACACTAGTGACACAATATGTTGCTTACACATGAAAGTCTTGTTTATTGCACTTATGAGTATAGTTGTGATCATTTACCTGTACAAGCCTCAAGTTTATCTTTCCTTATAGCTGAGTAATATTCCATTATATAAAAGTATCACAATTTTTTTATTCATTCTTCAGTGGATGGGTATTTGGGTTGCTTCCACAATTTAGCTATTACAAATTGAACTGCTATAAACATGGGTGCATATATGTCACTGTAATATGATATTTTCAGATCTTCAGGGAAAATACCCAGGAGATTGGCTGGGTTGAATGGAACCTCCAGACCTACTTTGCTGATGAATCCCCAAACTCATTTCTCCACAGCCTCGCCAGCATTTGTTATTGGTTGATTTATTGATGCTAGCCATTCTTACTGGGGTGAAATAAAATCTCAGCATTGTTTTAATTTGCATTTCTCAAATGACTAATGATGTTGAACATTTTCTCAGGTATTTATTTGCCATTTGTACTTCCTTGTCTGAGAAGTGTGTGTTCATCTCAGGTGCCAATTTTTTGGATTGGGTCTTTGAATTTGGGGGGGTGCTGATGTTTTTTAATTCTTTATGTGTTCTAGATAGAAGACCTTTGTCCAAGGGACAGTCAGCTAAATTTTTTCTCAGTATGTGGGTTTTCTTTTTACTCTGCTGGTGATTTCTTTAGATGTGCAGGAACTTTTCAGTAGGTTGAGATCCCAGTTTTTGATTCTTTGAAGTATTTCACGGGCAGTTTGGTTTTTGTTCATGAACTCTCTGCCTACTCCTATGTCTTCAAGGTTTTTACCTACTTTCTCTTCCCATAGCTTTAGTGTTTCTGCTTTAATATTGAGATCTGTGATCCATTTTGACTTAAGTTTGGTGCATAGCGATAGACTTGGGTCTATTTTCACTCTTTGGTAGGTGGCAAGCCAATTTTTCCAGCACCATTAATTAAAGAGGCTATCTTCTTCCAGTGAGCTTGTTTGGCCCCTTTGTCAAATATTTGGTAGCTGAGTGTGTTTGTGGTTGTGGCTGTATTTTTCAGTCTGTTCCATTGATTCTCTGTTCTGTTTTTTAGCCAGTACTAGGTTGATTTTATTACGGTAGCTTTGTAGTATTTCAAGTCAGGGATTGTGATTCCACCTGACTTGTCTTTGTTGCCCAGGGTTGCTTTTGCTATTCTGGGTCTCTTCTGGTTCCAGATGAATTTAAGGAATGTTTTCTTTAAATCTGTGAGATATGCCAATGGTAGTTTAATGAGAATTGCACTGAATCTGTACAACAATTTTAGTAGTATGGCCATTTTCATGATGTTGGTTCTTCCTATCCATGAGCAAGAAATGTTTTTCCATTTATTGAAATCCTCTTTGATCTCTTTTTTCAGACTACTGTAGTTTTCATTGAATAGGTCTTTTACTTCTTTTATTAGATTAATTCCTAAATATTTCAGTTTCTTGGATGCTATTGTGAAATGTGTGGTTTCCTTAATTTCTCTCTCAGTCTGTTTGTTGTTTGTGTATAGGAATGCTATGGATTTTTGGGTGTTGACTTTGTATCCAGCTACACTACTGAATGTGTCAATTCATTCAAGGAGTCCTCTTGCAGAGTTTTTTGGGTCTTCCATGTAAAGTATCATGTCGTCTGCAAATTTTTTTTTTTTTATTTTAGAAACATAAAAGTACAAAAACATATTGACAAACAGACACCCATTATCATAGAAAATAGTACAATCACAACTAATCTATAGACAAGGTGATATGGTCTCAACAGTAGTTGTTGCTTTATCCATTGATATCTTCGAATTGTAGATGTATGGACCCATATACAGACATGCAAATTTAGTC
>PVLD010030085.1:0-17273 GCA_004027595.1 Dinomys branickii
CCCCCCCCCCCCCGTACCAGGGATCGAACTCAGGACCTTGCGCTTGCCAGGTGGGCGCTTATTCCACTGAGCTATATCCCCAGCCCCATACTTCTAATACCATGGAGAAGTAGTTTTCTGGAGAACTCTTCTTGGAACGAGTATCTAGAAATATCTGAAGAATTATTGCCAAGATGAGCTATGAGGAAAAGAGAGGAAATGACTGGAAGGTATGAATTAGAAAAGGTGAGTGCAGGAAATCTTTCTCATATGGGAAGAGGATCATGAGGTGGAGGGAGGGGAGGGGAAAGAGCAGAAAAATAAAATGGAAGGAGGAAAGATGAAGTCAATAGGGAAAGGAGAGGAAGGGGACAGGAAAAGGAGGAAGATCTGTATGTCCGTGAATCAGCTCTCCCGAATGTGTGTGATCTTTATGTGCTGCAAATGTGTGCTACTAAAATACAAGATTTTTAAAAAGGGTGGAGGACAGTCACTTTAGTAGGTGGTGAGAGGAGTATGGGAGAAAGATCCGGGGAGTCTCACAAGGTAGAAAGTTGAAGCACAAAGCTGGCTCCTCCCCATTCTCCTGGGTGGTCTGGGAAAACCCCTGCCTGCTGGAGGGTGTTGTGGGGGTTGTAGCCTGTGTCTGCTTTAGCTCCCAGAGGAGCTGGAAGAAGTGTATTTCCTGAGAAGTCTACCAGAGATCCACCCTCACATAGATCTTTGAGGAGCAAACTCTGTTCTATTATGGATTAGAAAGTCTCAAAGCAGAGACTAAGGTGCTTCCAGATTTTTCCGGTATCCCTAGATCACTAGCAGAACCAAAACCCACTTTCTTTGGAGGAATTCATTATAAACTCAGGCCTCAAATTAATTCTACAGGCATAACCGCATGCATGTTAGTATATAATAAAATAATAAAATACTGTAGGTACAGGGCCACATACAAGATCACTAAAAATAAAATACTACAGAATCATAGCAGCAAAGACTATGAGTTTTGGACTTATCAGATACCAACTGTAAATATTTAATATTTTCAAAGGGGATGCAGGCTACCATCAAATGTACCATGAAGCACAATATTCTGCTAAAAGTAACCAGCTTAGATTTCTAGAAAAGAACTAAAAGGGGATATGAAAATAAAATAAACAATTTGTGAGAACTGACTGTTTACCTAGTAGTTTTAACATGCTATGAAAGTATTCATGGTTGTAGACCCCCTACACGGGGGCACACAGCTTAAAAACAGAAAGAGAGGTACATTTGAGGCTGGGCAGAGTTCCAGAGAGAGACTAGAGAAGAGGGAGGTGATGTTGATACAGGAAAATAAAAACTTCCAACCTGAATGATATCTGAGATGAGTTTGTGTTCTCTAAAATCAAAGAATGAATTTTAGGAACAACGGAGGTTAAGAGCAGAATATATTTATTGAGGGAAAGAAAGCTTCTGTCCAAGAGAGGGACAGAAGGGGGCCCGAGTGGGTGACCCCCAGACGCTGTCTTTTCTAGGGACTTTTATAGAGCAAAACCATGAGGTGAGGCAGGTCCACGGTAGGGGAAATGGACAAACTATGGTCAGCTGATAAGAATTGCTCAGGTAACATTGATTAAATTGGGATCAAATGGGGAAGCCAGTCCTGCAGCAAGCAGCATGAACACAGAACAGGGGCCTTTCCCATAGGGGGTTAGGCAGTGACTCTTCAAGGTGATCGCTACCTATGTAAAATATCAATCCTTGATGTTTACACCTAGGGAGGTATGTGGGTGTATTTGTTTAGTCTTTTTGTCTTGAGGTGTGGCCCACAGCAAATACACACATCTTTCCTGTTTTTCATGTTGGTTCCTTTGAGGGCCCAGCCCTGTCCGACTGCCCACAATATTTCTATCTAACTCAGCTGCCTATAACAATATTTGGAAAAAACAATAGCGGTGATTATCCAAAGATGATGAAGGCATGCTACTGAAATTCCAGCGTCTCTGGAAAACTCTTTAAAAATAAATCTGAGATATATCCCAGCGAAGCAGAAGAGCCCCAGAGATAATTGTTAACCAAGAGTTCTGTGCCATGTAAACCTTCTTTCAGGAACAATTGCATAAAAGATGATCTTTAGGGGAAAGTTTAGATATCAGAAGGAAGATGTTAGAAGGAGAGGTGAGCAGAGAAGATGGTAAATATGGATGTAAATAAGGAAAAACCTAATGAGCATTTTAAATATCAATATCTAATTTGTGGGGGTGTTAAACTGTTGTGGTTTATGACTAGATTTTCCCTAAGAGTCTCATGTGCTCACAGGCTGAACTTTTGGAAGGTGCTTGGGTAATGGGGGCTCAGAGCTGGCTCACTATTGGAAGGTGAGGTCTGGGCAGAAGACGGGGTCACCAGAGGCGCAGCCTGGACTGGTTTGTTTCCTCCCTCTCTCCTATTTTGATCTCTCTGCTTACAGCCTGCCAACCCAGTCTGCCACGCTGCCCTGCCTTGGAGCCAGGGGCCTAGGGACTGTACCTCTATAGACTGTAAGACAGATAAATCTCTCCACCTTTAATTTTTGAGTGTTGTGTATTTTGTCCCAGAAGTAAGGCAAGTAAGTGAGTCACAAACCAAGCTTATGGCTGGTCGTTGCTTTGGTGCCAACAAGCCAGGCCAGGCCAGAATGGAGTTGCTCAAATTGCACGCAATCAAATTATACTTTGAAGTGAGCTGGTTTTTCTAAAACTGGGAGAGCCTGTTGAATCCCAGTCAGCAGAATAAGATGCCCCCTCTATTTAAACCCTGTGAGGAAGGAACTTCAAAATGACCAGTATGCTCTTCTTCCCCATTTCTGCTTCCTCCAGCTCTTCTCCCTCTGTGCAGCCAGCCTCCTTTGCTCAGCTCATTGGAACCCTTATCTCTCTTATTTTAGAAGTGAACGTAAAAGCCAATTAGATCATTGCTGTAATTGTTTTCTTTTGACAGGGGTAAAAAGAAAAAAAGGTCAAAGGAAGTTAAAGTGCTAGAAAACAGTGACTTTCAAGATGAGAAAGTGTGGCCTGAGCTGGTCTCTAAAGTCCCTTGAATAATTGAGGGAAGGGAAAGTTTTCTTTTCTGAGATTAAAAATAACTATACATTTTATACTTTGGAGACATTACTAAGAAAATGGAAAAAGTATGCAGTTTCCAATATGTGTGGGAGAGATGTAATTGTTTATTTCAATAACCAGTTCAGCTCTTTCAAGATGTTAACATCTAATAATATCCAATAGATAACTGTTTCACAGGTATTAGAGTGACACATTTTAATCCTCTTTTTTTTGGCCAACTTTTCCTCTCTTCATTTTTCCTTTTAGCATTTTGTGGGACCCTAACATGGAATAGGGTTTGATGGCACAGTAGAGTCAGAGATAAATGAGACATGTGTCTGTTTGTAAGCAGTTCAAGGGCCATGCACTTTCCGCATCTCTGAAGAAAGGAAGATTCTGGTGCAGACCGTAAAGGATAACTTTGTTCTGTACATGGGGATATGAATAGACTTATCAGGGAGCAACTGTAGATGGCCAGAGATTAGGAGGGCGCTAGACCCTGAGCAGTCAGACATAATAGTGACATTGTTCAGAGATCGACCAGGAAGTTTTCACTCAGCAGAAACCATATTGGATCATTTCGGGCAATTTAACATTTTCTTTGAAAAGAGTCAACAAGTTGCCAAAATATAAAACTAGGCACCAATTTCTGTATATGTCTTTTCCTTCTCCGACATCTGTAGAACACTTACAATACGCTACGCACTTTACATTTGTTAAATTATTTCGCTCTCTCAAAGGGTGAAGGAGGTAGGGACTAGTAAATCATTTTAAAGATGGCAAAATCCAGGACGAGCTGCCCAAAGGGATTTGCACAGGAGCTGCTTTCTAAGTCCAGGATATAGGAACTGGGGGACCCGTTCTCATGTAAGTCAAGTAACACACAAGTTAAAGGAAGCTAATTGTACAACTTTCTTCACATGTTTTTCAAATACTCCATGAGTCCCTAAAAGAGGACGCAGTCTGTAACATTTTCTAAACCATAAAACTGTCATGTATAACCAGCACAACTTCTGGGATGAAATCCAAATGTGAATTTATTCTTGTTTTTTCCTTTTTCTCTATAGTCTTTTCAGGAGAGATTTACTTCTTTTGCTCCTGGATGAAAATTGGACAGGGGCAGTTTTTTTTTTTATCATTTGGTGGTAAGATCTCAGATTTATTAGGTTGCAAATGGCATCTTAGCTGGGAAACTTCAAGGTGGCTTTTTCTCTAGCTACCTGCTATTACAAAGTCTTCCCTTGTAGGAGCAGGAGGATGAAAGAAGGAAGAAAAAGAGAATAGAATGTTCTTAATTTTCCTCATCACAGCACAGCTTTATGCTTCCTGGGTTTGGCAGATGTTAGATGCTGGATCTTTTTCTCCTGAGTGCTTTAGAAACTCCCTGCATCTTTCATGACCTGAGCTTGACTCACTCTGTTGAGTCCAGTTCCTCTCCCCAGTGGTCCTCATCTCGAATTTAAACGTCTTCTGTCTCTTCTTTTTCATACTCCTGCCTCCACCCAGTCTTGGAGCACGGCCACATAGCCTTTGGCTGGACAAACGCAGGGCCTTAAGACCAAGCCAAGGCAGCGTCCTTGTCTTTTCTCTGCTTTAGGAGCCAGCCATAGCTTCTTGCTTCCTGGCCCTTTCAGGTGGGAATCACGTTTACACCCACTTTGCAGGCCCACCTTTGCATAGTCACATACCTGGCTCTCTGACTAGGACTACTAAAGCCTGTTCTATAGGGATGAGGCAAAAGTCAACTCTCTTCAGCGATGATGGGGTCGCGGAGGACCCAGTCTTAGAAAGATTTCTGTAAATTCTCACAAATCCTCTTCTACTCCATTGAATCTAAGGGGGTATTTATGTTTGTTATCTATTACTATATACCCCCCCCCCTTGTCTAGCAGCTTAAAACAAGCAAAAGCATTTATCACACCGTGCCTCAGTGATACAGTTAGAAGGAGGAGCTAAGTGAGCCGCCCTTCCCTTCCTTCAGCTGTGGACACCGCCCCGCCCTGCTGGTTCTTCAAAGCTTCAGAGATGCCTGAGGTGCAAGATCGTTAGCTCTGATGAGACATGGGAAAGGAGGCCCCTGGAGGTAGAGGTGTCCGACCCTTTAAGTACCGGAAGCCTGAGTTGTCTTAGCGCTCACCGAGGGTTCCTCTTCCTTCTCCTTTTACCTTTTGCCCTTCTGCCTGTTGCTGCTGCTACCGGCCCATGACCATCAATAAATATAGCTGTTTACAACAGGGAATATGCTTGGTGATTCTTTCCCTGTTGTGCACAAGAAGCTGGACTATTTTTGGCCCATTCAGCTGTAGCATGAGGGTGAGGAATTTTGGAGTGATGTAGAGTGCTTCAGAGTCTCTCAGGAAATGCTGGTCAATTTATTGGCCGGATGTTTTCGTGAGGACTAAAAGATTTACTCCCTTGTAGAGGCTTGCTTATGGAGGTTACGGGCCAGAGACTTTGGTCTCTCTCTGGCTGGTAACAGAGCTTCTGCTGCTTTGTGTGTGAGCTATCCATAGGGTTATTCATGATGAGCAGGTGACTACTCTCAACGTACAGAGAGAGATGGGGACTGGGAAGTGATGTCCTTTATGACCTAATCTTGGAAATCATGTACTGTGTTCTATTGGTCCCACATGTGGAGGACCACCTGGATGACTCTCCTTGAAAGAAGAGCAGTTATCTCCATTTTGGCTAAACCTGGCCCTATTTCCATGCATTGATGTGTGCAGAGCTGGCTGGGACTCTTCCTTATCCCCTCAATTGGCTTTAAGCAATGCAAATCGGTCCAGCAGAGGTGTGGATGTGTAGTCTTTGAAGCAAGGCAACACGTCAGTGTTTCCTCACCCAGTAGCTCCCCAAAAGCGTGTGTGAGCCAGGTGGGAGGAAGAGCTACTCTCCACACGGTTGGCTGGGAGTAAGCCTTGAGAAAGAGGCTGTGACATCTCAGAGTGTAAAAAGTTACGCATCACCACAAAAAAATTACACATCAGAGCTGAAGCACTGACCCTAAAACGTTAGATACTGTGTCAAACTGTTTCTGCAGATTCCTCTTCCTGCGTATTCTTTTCTCTGCATATTGCAGAGATGATTTCAGGCCTCCTGCCTGGATCAGCTCACTGCACTCAGGTACTTCCTGCCACAACTATAGTTACTTATTCCAAAAACACTCCCCTCTTGATGAATTAACAAAACCTGGGTTTGGCCCTGGGTCATGGCCTTTGTCCCGGTTCACCATCCCCCTAGCTGGACTTAGGACCCCTTGGCTCCCCACAGCTACAAATATGCCTCAGTGTCTTTATTCTTGCCATGGGTTGCACTGGAAGTGGTGGATTGAAATTAACTTGCTAGAATTCCAATAACTTCCATAGGATTACAAACATAAACTTCCTTGGCTGTGATGAGGACTGGGAAGGGCTCTTAATACCCACAGACCAACCTGGTACAATGTGAGAGGTGACTGGAAAGAACCATCAATATCAGGCATGGGGGGCCAACTGGGAGCCATTGTGGGTGGTGGCTTTCACACTAGCTAGGGAAAATGCAGTTACACTCTCTACTAAGAAAAGAAACCAAAATGTTGACAATTCTGATGTCCCATGAAGATGCATTACCTTGCAGGGACATTAAATGTGAAAGAAGTAAGTTTTGGAACTAATAAAATTTGAAGAAATCCTGCATGTGGTAAAGATATTATAAAACCCATGAAATTCATTCCTGAATATCTTCTTTGAAAGCTGCATCTTGATCTAGAATACTGCTGTGAAATTTTCTCAATGTAGTTTTGTTTCTTTAGTGAAAGCCACTGATGTATCCCATTTTGTTCTCCTTCTTATTTGTCTTTCTTCTGGAACCATTCCCATGTACTCATTTCTGTTGAACCCATTTTGGGGAATGTTAGAGTTTGAGTTCTAGTAAGTTCTTTCTGCTTATTTCTGTGAAATTTTTTAGTACTTAATGTTAACAGAGAACCATTATTATTATTATTATTATTATTATTGTTATTATTATTATTTGGTCCTTTTGAGACAGAGTTTTGCTATGCAGCTCAGGCTGGACTTAAGCTCATTTTGTAGCCCAGGCTGGCCTCGAACTTGTAATGATCCTTCTGCTTCAGCCTCCTGAGTGCTGAGATTACAGGCACGTGCCACCATGCCCGGCTCAGGACCATTATTGTAAAGAACATCACACGGAGTAGAGTAGGGCACAGGTGCTCCATGACTTGGTAATCTTATAAAATTACAGCCAATTCTGTAGAATGAAAATATCTTCTCAGTCGGATGGCAGAGCATATTTTTATGTCAAATAAATATTTTGATGAACTTTAACTTTTAACACAGTTTATTTTGTATTTACTTAGGTAAATTTGGTGAACAACTGTTGCTGTTTCAGTATCATCCACCCATATAATTTGGTATTTTAGCACCACTGTAAGCTACATAAACCTTTCTTTCCTTCATTTTAGGTGTTGGGTATTTTGTCTCAGCAACGAGAAAAAAGTAACAAAGACAGAATTTGGTACCAGTGGAGAGGGGTCGTTGCTGCAACTATACCTGACCATGTGGTTCAAGGGCCTTTAGAAATGCTTTGTGGGAAAAGTTTGGAAAGATTCAGAGATGTCTCCTGAAAGAGATGCACTGGAATGCCTTTGGCTGTTCTGTCTGGGAGATTCTGGTCAGAGCTCAGAAGACCAGAAGGCTGATAGAAATCCTGCCAGTAAAGACCAGGTTCAGGAGGTTTCTGTTGGGAAGGACTGCATTGGCTGTTGGACTCCAGATGATGTATGTTATGGCTTGGCAGAAAGTTTGTCTGCATTTTCCTCATGTCCAGAGACTTTGCCTAAGACTGAGATTAAGGATGGCAGTGAACTGATTAATCTGGCAAAAGAAATTTCAAGGCAGTTGAATGTTGGCTATTGTTGGGGGCTTTTAGCCAGATTTATATTGATAATCAAGAGCAAAGAGGCCAGCAGGATGATTTAAAATGTTGTGAGTTTGGCCAGAAAGGAAGCTCCAGTAAAGCTGTGGATTGCAAAGATAAGGCTGAGGAGCTCTCTATTGCTGAGAAGGAACAAGACAATGGAAAAGATGGCCTGAGGGTATCACAAGAAGCAGCAAGTCTCCACCCTTTGCAGCCTCAAAACTGCAAAGGTGAAAGACCTTGCCTTGAAAAGGAAGCCGAAGAGCACAGTGTTCCAGAACGGTGGTGGTGGCGGCTCTACCAGGTTTCAGAATGGAGGCGGCATAGAGAATTTGTTCCTCAGCATTGGATTCAGTGTGCCCAGCGATCCAGGCGTTCGACCCCTATAGCCAAGAGGGAGGAAAGTTTGGCTACTGCTCCAGGTGCTCTTGGCATCATCCACGTGGCCCTGGCTTTAGATGCATGGAGAATGCAAGATTTCTGAGGTTAAAGAGGCTTCCATCCAGATTTCAGAAGGCCTGGGAGGCCAGGCAGTGTGTCCCTGAGAGGGCAGTATGTGAGGCTGTGAGT
Organism: Dinomys branickii; assembly: GCA_004027595.1. NCBI lineage: Eukaryota > Metazoa > Chordata > Mammalia > Rodentia > Dinomyidae > Dinomys > Dinomys branickii. The sequence goes on from PVLD010030085.1 coordinate 8,523, forward strand.
GTGAAGCAAAAGGTACACTGGAGACCTCAGAAGTTTAGAAAAGCCAGGAATGTGGATCATCACAGGAAAGCTGCAAGGAGGGAACAAAGCAGGCATAAGAGAGAAGCTATGGAAGCTGTAACCACCAGAAGTGCCATAGGGGTAGACTCATGCAAGCCCTTTGGAGCTCACAATGTACACGTTGCTTCAGATGCTGCATGTGGAATTATAGGACACAGTGTTAGCCCTGCTGGATTTTGGACTTGCTTTGGTCCCAATGCTGTGTATTACCCTGTTGGTATCTTTTGGAATGGTAATGTTTATTTTGTGCTTTTAAATGTTGGAAGTGTTTAATTTTAATTTGTATGGGGCCAAAATGTTATGGTTCTAATATAAGCATGTCTTTGTATCTGGAAACTGGTTTAAAGAAATGTGTCTGGTTGCCAAGTTGACAAGGGGTACAATGTTATGGTTGATACATTGTATCAACTTGGGGAGTCTAGAGGTTTAGCTGAGTGACTCAGGAGGAAGCTAAGGTGCTTACTTTGTATACATCCTGAGCCTGTGGAAGAGGAGGGCATGGAGATTATGTGAGAGCCACAAGCTCCCTGGGTGGGGGTAGCCTGTTTACAATGTAAGGAAAAGAAAGAGGCTGCTTGCAGCCATTCCTCCCTTTTGCTGGTTGTTTTTGCTGTGCTCTGCTGCCATGAACTGTTGCCCTCTGCCATGTGTCAGGTGCCACTCTGCCTCTGAACCAGCCAAGTATGAACTGAAACCTCCACAAACTGTAAGCTAAATAAACCTTTCTTTCTTTCATTTTGGGTGTTGGGTATTTTGTCTCAGCAATGAGAAAAAAGTAACCAAGACAGCACCATAATAAGATTTAAACATATTTACATTGAGTATTTATAAACTGTTTTCCAAATATAGAATGATTTGCAGAAAGGGTATTTATATAATAGAGAGAAGTCAGGCAAAGTTAGGATTTATCAAGTAGATATGAAAGTAGGGTCTATCAATTAAGATTCAGTTACCTTTTCTATAAATAATAATAATAATGTTTTATTATGAAGCACCAAAGATAAATAAAGCAGTATATGTAAAATCCTGACGTATTGCTGGGCACATACACATAACAACAAGAGTTGTTATTATTATTGACCAAGAGAAAGCACTGAATTTGATTTGGTCTGGATTCATGTGTATCTAAGACTCTAAGAGCATTTAAAAGAGAAAGTGCAAATTTGCATGTTTGGCAAAGTTTGTACTTTCTCTTTTACTCTGCAAGTATATAGCCAGTCTAGTTGGCAGATTAGCTATCTTGAACATAAGCACATTAAACATCATAATAAAAATTAAAAATGGAAATTCTATTGTTATATTTGCTAAGATTACATTTGGCATACTTATAGTAATCTAATATAACATTAGCAGAATAATCAAATAATGACAACATAGGAAATAATCATTGTTAAATTATTTTTTTTAGATTAAACAATGAGAGGTCAGAATACTGAAAAGGAAAGAAATCAAGACTGAAACACACGTTTGAAATGGTTGAATCCTCCTTGTGGCTTATAAAAGAATCATTTTTTTAAATAAAAGAATCTTCATTTACTCAGTGGAGGACATTTACTGAGATGTATGTTTAGGCTATCGCTCTCTGTGACATTGCTGTAGAAGAAATAAGTTTCAGGGGCAAAGGCTAAACCAACTGTTGTGTCATGAATCTGTACAGCTTCAAGAAGGTCTTAGGAAAACTGCAGTCTTCAAAAGACAAAACAGATGTGTTTGTAGCTGCTAAGCAAAAATGCTCGTCTAAGTTTCTTTTTATATGGAGGGAGAGGAAAATACCTTGGGTTATTTTAAACTCATACATTTCACATTATAATCTGTTATATGCTTTCAAATTTTGTAAAATGAATGAGATGAGCACATGTACCTTCCAGTGAAGACCCGAGATGAGAAATAATGTTGGAGTTGATCTCCTTTATGTTTTAGGATGACTACTATATTATGTATTATTGAACCAATGATGTTTTGAGAGTTTATTCTCTCTGGAAGTAAAGAAAGGCCTTGCCAGCCCTTTCCCTTGTCCACCTCTTCCCTGGAGGGTGCGCCTCTAAGTATGGACCCTGTCCTTCCTGTCCCCCTCTGTCTCTTTGCTGGTTACATTTCCCTTCCGGACCCTGAACACCGGCTTAGTCCTTAACTCGGTGCCATTTCTTCTGAAGATCTTATCTTAAAGCTTCACTGAGATGCTCTGCAAATTGTCTATTCTGGCTGTGACATTTTCCCATGAAATTTATTTGCCCGCCTCTTTCTGTCACCTGGACATATTTCTTATGGTCCAGTTATGCCTGAATCATTCATAGTCCATTTTGGCTTTTCTCTCCCCTTTGTATTCGTATCAAATTACTCTTCATTCCTCTTTTCTGATTCATCCTTTCAGAGTAGCAGGGCTCTAAAGCTCTGCACCCCGGGAGATTTCCTAGGCAGGAGGGCAGGATGAGTTGGTGAGAGAGGTCAGATGTGACTCAGGCTTCCTAGGGGGACGCTGCAGCTGAGAGCAGGCAGCCCGCCCCACTAAAACTCCTTCAAGGAGGAACTGGGCACAGTGAGAAGTCAGTAGAGGCAAAGTGAAGGAAATGGGCATGAGACTGGAAGAAGAGGGTGGGAACAGGAGGTGAGCTCTGGTGGGTTCCCAGGAGCTGTCGGACATCACTGCGCATGCATTCCTAACGCATTTTCGCTTTGTAAGTGGAAACCTCTACCTTTCTATGACTGCTACCGTAGCCTCCAATTGGTCTATGGATCTTTCAAGTTTTATTTTTTCAGTTTACCTTGTATGCTGCTTCTATGTCATTTTTCTTACATTTATTTCTTTATCTCTGCCTTTCCCATGCTCAAAATTATTTTGACTCTTTTGTAATGGGCTAAAACCCTCTGCCGGACAATGACGCCCCATTGACCACTATATGGAATCCTCATTCCAGGGAAATCAGGATACTCGGTACTCCCAATATATAGCAGGTGAAGCCTTGCACCATTCTTTGCTACTCCTGTATTAGACCCCCCCACCCCACGAAAAATAATACCCTTTCTTGTCCAGTTTGAGGCTCCTAGGTCTAAATGCTAGCTACACCTTCCACTGTTAGTGCCTGACTGCTACTGTCGCTAAGGACACCTGCAGTGGACACTGCCACTGTTTGCTGAGCTTTATTCAAGGCTAAGCATTTCTTCCCTAATCCTTCCTTTTTGTTACTGAATTCTTTGCATTCTCAGAGTCCAGACACGGTGTCATGTGCATAACACATGCTTAGTCGTTATTTACTGATGTTTCAACATTTCCGGAGTGGGGAGTTTAGCTGTATACATTATTTTGTTCTATTTGGTTTCACCTGAATTTGTTTTTTTGGTAGAAATGTTTCTATTATAATAATGAGGAGAGGCCTTAGGTGGGATGCCACCATCCCAGAATGCCTTTTTCTATAATTGTTTGTGCAAGTAATATACCTTCTACTCTATGATATTTTGAATTTATTGTGATCCTAATGCCTGTGTAAGTACCATGAGGGGAATACAACTGCCACGTTCATTTTAGTTCGATGCACTTCTGAAGTGAGGGCCCAAGGAAGGAGAGAATTGATGGCTGCCAGTGGAAAAGAATGAAGCTAATGAGAAAATAAACTTTCGTTTTCCACCACCACGATATACATTAGCAAATAACAACAAAGGCTGAGGAAAGAATTACAAGCCATTAAAAATACCTTATGCTCTCCTTAATGTGTTCTGCTTCCTAATATAATTTCTGTTTACTAGGATTTTACAATTTTCATTATCTTAACAGACTGTTCTCATTTTGCTAACACTCCCAGCTGAGTTCCATACAGCCTCTTGTGTAACATATGCTCTTAAAGCTTCTCACCTTTTTGTTTGTACGCCTGGCAGCTTGCTTGGAAACTTCCTTCAGTGAGTGTTGGAAATGTCTCACCTTACAGTGCACCAAGGTAGGGAGTGATGTCCCTGTTGAGATACTGAGCTTGCCGGTAACGGCAATGTAGGTGAGGCTGACTTGTGTGCTATTTACCTTGCAAAGAAGAAATAAGGTCTTCTGGTTTTCTGTACTATTCTGAAAAATCACACCAGGAAGCAATACAGTGGCGAACCTGAGGCTGTTGCCATCCAGGGCTGATGTTCTAATAGCAGGTCTGATAACTGATGAGGGAACAAATCGTCACCAGATGGGAGGAAGCTGCGAGGGGAATGAGATCGTGCAGCGGGCCTAGGGAGCGGGAGGCCTGCTTTAGACAGACTGTGTTTGGGAACTCAGAGGAGAGGCCTTAGAAGCACAGTGGGCGCACGGTGGGGGCTGAGTGGCCGCCCAGGAAGGAGGGAGGGCTGTGCGCTCTGCTAGAGCCCTGGGAAGGAATTTAGCTCGCTTCTCTGAGGAGTGCAAAGCCACCAGTGGGAGCTCACCAGGAGAGCTGGGGATCTTGTCTGGGTTTCTGAACTCCTTCCGCAGCTGTAGCGTAGTCTTTGCAGCCGCTGTAGCTGGTGAGGCTGAGGTCTGCGCCCGATGCTCTGCCCCAGCCCCAGCCCCTTCCTGGCTGCATGGCCTTCCGTGTCCTTGCGCTTGTGCTCTGCCTGGGGCCGCCTGGTTCCTCCCGAGCCCGTCCTCCAGCTGGCAAACTCCCGCCGCACTCTTTGGACGCCAGCTTCGGTGCTGCCTCCTTTTTTATTTTTGGTACCGGAGATCGAACTCAGGACCTTGCACTTGCCAGGCAGGTGCTTGTGCCTCTGAGCTGTGTCCCCAGTGCGCTGCCTTCCTTGTGACTTGATCATTTATCATCTTCTCAGAGACATTTGTGAGTGAGCAAGGGGGTATATTGTGACTGCTTAATAAATGTGTGTAAAATACATATTTTTCTGACCACACGCGGGTCACAGCCTCTGCTCCCTACTTGCTTTTTCTTACACCCTAGTAGCACTCTACACCGACTCCTCTTCTGGGACATGGTACTGTACCTGGTACTACCTGAAGTCAAGCCAGGAGGGGTGACTTTCACCTCTGTCCTCTGCTCGCGTTGAGCTATGCGGCTGTAGTCAAGTCAAATAAACTTTGTGGATTTCATTGTCCTCATTTGTAAAATTCAGGCAATGATAATATGTCTTCAGTGATTTTCTGGTTGTTATTGTGGGAAAAATGAATAACACATGCAAAACAGGTAGCACAGAACTTGTTACATACTTGGCATTCGTTAAATATTAACCAGCATCACTGTCGAAGGAGACTACGGCTGTCTTTGTAGGGCCCTCTTTTCTATCGGGCTGTGAACTCTTTAGAGCAGGATCGTAAACTTTCCTTTCACCTCTACATTGCTAGGCTACAACTCTGTCACTCGTAGACAGTGGTCTCTAAAAACACAGCCCTAAATTGTAGAAAAGGGGACAAGCAAGTCATAGGCTTTAAAAAACTTCTCCTTAGCCCACTTTTCAGGAATGAAAGGAGAAAATTCACACATATCCTTGAGTCACACGGAGAAGGAATCAATCCAGTTTTCTTCCTTGCCTGGCTTTTATGCAGAGGGTCCAATTTGATCTTATGAAAATAAACTGAAGCTATAACTATCTACTGTCAAGTGTTATTTATAAAAATCTGTTTCTCAAAAGCTGAAACAAGTACAAATGTTTATTCAGTTACCGCAGAGCAACACTGATGCTCTTAAAGAAAATTTAAAAATTGCTTTCTTTTTTGCCTGTTCCACTCTGCTTCTTCATTTGCTATTGAGATTATACACAGGGATAAAAATGAAAGTAAAAACTTTATTTCAAAAATTATTCAAATATAATGATAATTGGGATTTGCCAAAATAAATAAGTCAGAAATATGTATCTTGTCACATTTCTCTTTAAACCTGTTTGATTTATTTAGCAGAGAATGTATAATTCATTATTAAACCTTACGAAGATAAATGTGAATACAGACACTATGCTAACCCAAAATATGAAAATAACCAATAAAATAACCCAAAACATGGAACAGGTATTTGGGACAGATGTTGGTCAGTGTACAGAAAACAGGAAGGGAGCATTAGAACTTGGTGAAATGAAATGTTACATATTTTGATGAACAAACACTATTATTTCATTCAGAAGTAGATTTTATATACTAAACATTTAGATATTCTTAGACAGTTATTTTAATTTGATTTTTTTATTAGTCTTTGTGGGGTGCTGTCATTCCCCAGATCTGTAGATTCACGACAGGACCACTGATAGTACAAGGACCTGTGGTTAATATAAGAATTTTAACAATAGGAAACCTAGATCCTACTAATAATACAAAACAAGCATTTAGCTCCACACCTGGCTCATTTCTGAGTCAGCTATTGTAAGTTATTCCTTGAGATCATGTTTGTCTACTTAGACACACAGATGAGGAATTGAGAACTGGCCTTACTATAAGTAATAGAAGGCTGCCCTGGGTAGGTATTTGTTGCTTAAATCTACTTGACTTGCTCTTTCTCCAGGGAACTGTAGCCCCTCAGGAGTCACTTGTGATACTTTTATTGCTATCTGCTTTGTGGCCAATTTTCCTTGTGTCCTCTAACTTAGGAAAAGGAAACTGGGCTTCGTCTCTGTTGATCCCGGTACCTGGCACGTATTCACCGACATTGAGCATAGCCGGAGCTGGACGGGTGAGTGAGTGCATCTCACTGAGAGCAGGAAGTGCAGCGACGCTGGAGCCCCGCTGATGGCTCAGTTACGGCCACAAGCTCTTTTGTGGGTCCTCAGTCTTGCGTTTTCAAGAGTTTTTAAAAAAACCAATGGCCTCTTGGAGAAATATATTCTAATTAATTATCATGGATATTGGCTAATGCATTGAGCACCAGAGATTCCTAGCGAGAAGTATGAGAGAAAATAAATAAGAAAATGGGACGCTAAGAGGTGATTTAAATCTTTATGCTTCTCATATCTAGGATAATTCTCTTATGAAACAGTTCCTTTTCATTAAAATTTTTATTTATCAATTATGATGAGTTTGAAGTTGAGTACCAAATGATTAGTAAAATAACAATTTGACTACTTATGAGCATTAGATTATGGAAATAAGTTGATTTAAAATGCCTCTTCCTAACTCTGGTGGTATACTCTATTGGATTAGAGCCCTACAGTATGCTTACAATCATGCTGTGTGCCAGCTTATTACATATACTGCAATTCTGGTATCTGTCAATGTATATAGACGTGCTATAGAGATAAATTAGTAAATATATGTCCACAGTCATATTTTGCATGGGCTATTTAATCTACATAACAGATGTTCCATTTCTCTACCCAACCTCAAAGGGGGAAAAAGGCAAAAACCAATGAAACTGATAAAAATAAATAAAAAAACATAATATGGAAATACTTTCTCATTTAGAAAATGACCCCCTTTTATGGTCAGGAAGGTTCTTTAAAGCCAGTGAAAAAGAGATAGTTTCAAATTTGTGCAGACCAGTATGTCCTTACAAATATTCTACCACTTTTGTTTTATGATAAATAGGTTTAATGCATCTAGCCTTTGGGAAGCCTGTTACTAATTTTGGCTTGCAATTTATTAAGTCTTCCTGAAGAATCCTAACTTTTTACTTTGGTACTCGTAGCAACACATGACGTTACTAAAAATCTTTCATAAATGCATTACTTTAATTTTAATTTCTCTCTGATGTAAAACATTTTCTATCATATTGGGAAAAGATTAACACATTTTTTTAAATGTAGGATTTAAAGTGGAAACTGCACTTATTTATTTGTTTGTTTGTGTTTTGAGACAAGGTTTCATTATGTAGTTCAGGCTGGCCTTGAACTCACTATGTAGCCTAGGCAGTCTTGAAATCACAGTGATGCTCTTGCCTTTGGCTTCTGAGTGCTGGCATTACCGGCATGAGGCACCCGGCCCGGTGAAAACTGATGATGATTTAAACATAGCAAACATACACCCATAGAGGAAATAACTCTTCAGATTAAAAGAAAACTCCATTTCTCTGTAGGCATATACTCTCATCATTGCCATTGAGTCAAGTCATTCAACAAATGTTTATCAACTTCTCCGCTTCTAACATTTGTACTATTAGTCACAGTCATGGACGGTGTTTACCGAGTGTGTACTGTGTGCAGATTGCTGTTGTAGAGTGAGTCAGTCGTTGAGATGATTAATCGTTTATTTTCAGCGGAGGCAATTCCTGCTGTATGTCTCCAGGCTTGATGGTAACTGACATCGACAGTAGTAGATTTAGAGGAAGGGCTGGTTCAGGTTATAACAAGGTCATCTAAAGCAAGGGGAGCTTTGAAACAGAAAATAAATGTCTACATTTCAGGCCAGATTTCAGAAAAAGTATCTTGCATTGTTTGCAAAAATCTTCACTATATGAGGATGAGAGGTTGCAACAGCCAGGAGTCCCCACTCTGCAGCAACCTTCCTAATCAGCACCTGGAGGCAAGGTGGAGCCAGAGCAGCCAGTACACAGCCCACCACACCCAGCTCTAAGCCTGCCTCGAGGCTGTGGCCTCCTGCCTCTCCGCTCTGTGGGCGGCTGCCAGTGGGGAGCAGTGGGGTGCATCGGCACCCACATCAGAGCCACAGCAACTCCCAGGGATCCAGCCAAGGAACAAACGGGAACTGGAGCACAACAGCAAGAGAGAGCTGCAGATGGAGGTGGATCACACGACACCACGCCCTTCTCACTCCAGCATCAAGCAGGAAGCATGAACTGAGTTACTGGG
>PVLD010030086.1:0-17269 GCA_004027595.1 Dinomys branickii
TGGTTTTTGTGTTTTTTCTGTTGTTGAGAGGATTAATTGTCTGACTAAATTTGCATGTCTGTATATGGGTTCATATATTTACACTTCGAAGATATCAATGGATAAAGCAATAACCACTGTTGAGACCATATCACCTTGTCTATAGATTAGTTGTGATTGTACTATTTTTTATGCTAATTGGTGTCTGTTTGTCAATATGCTTTTGTACTTTTATTTTTTTTAAATTAAAAAAAAAAAAAGAAAAAGGTCTTCTATCTAGAACATTGTCTTGGTTACTGTTCACTAGTTGCTGAGACAAAATACCCAACAGTCAAAATGAAGGAAGGAAGGTTTATTTAGCTTACAGTTTGTGGAGGTTTCAGTCCATATTTGGCTGCTTCTGAGGCAGAGTAGCACATGGCAGAGGGCAAATGCTCATGGCAGCAGAACACAGCAAAAACAACCAGAGCAAAAGGGAGTAACGGCTTCCAGCAGCCTCCTCTCTCCCCATCCCTTGTAAACAGCCTACTCCCACCCAGGGGGCGTGTAGCTCTCACACAGTCTCCATGCCCTTCTCTTCCACAGGCTCAGGATGTATACAAAGTAAGCACCCTGGCTTCCTGCTGAATCACATAGTTCACCTTTTAAACTCCCCAAGTTGACACAATATATCAACCATAACAAACATATAAAGAATTAAAAAAACATCAGCCCCTCAAAATTCAGAGATCCAATCCAGAAATGGGAATCTGAGATGAACACACACTTCGCAGATAAAGAAATACATGAGAAAATGTTCAACACCATTAATCATTTGAGAAATGCAAATTAAAAGAACATTGAGATTTCATCTCACCCCAGTAAGAATGGCTATGATTAAGAAATCAACCAATAACAAATGCTGGTGAGGTTGTGGAGAAATAGGAACTCTTCTCCACTGTTGGTGGGAATGCAGATTGGTGAAACCACTGTGGAAATCAGTTTGGACATTCCTCACAAACTAGGTCTGGAGGTCCCATTCCAACCAGCCATTTCACTTCTGGGTATTTTCTCAGAAGATCTGAAAACATCATACCACAGCAATATTTGTGCACCCATGTTTATAGCAGTGCAATTTGTTATAGCTAAATTGTGGAAGCAACACAAATTTCCATCCACTGAGGAATGGATAAAAATATTGTGGTACTTCTATATAATGGAATATTACTCAGCTATAAAGAAAGATAAACTCGAGACTTTTACAGATAAATGGTCACAACTAGAGACCATACTCATAAGTGAAATAAACAAGACCTCCATGCATAAGCAATGTATTCTTTCACTAATGTAAGAACTTGAAAGAGTGAATGAAAATTAGGAGGTAGGGCAGACATTATGAAATGAAAGGAACATGCTCAAAAGTAAAGAGTAACTGGAGTGAGTGAAAAGAGAAAGAGAAATTATGTATGTATGAAGGGAAATTATGTATGCATGTATATGCAGCATAGCTAACATAGTTGAACTACTGACTTCTGTTGCTTTCCTGAAAGGAACAGTTAATGGTTAATTATTTTATCAGTCTTGCATGTCTCTATTTGTTCTCCTGAGAAACCACTTTAAAAATATCAATACATAATACAACAAGCATTGTTAATTTCCTACCACTTTGTCTATAACTCTGTATTGCTTGCATTATTCCTATGCTATATTGTAAATGGATGTCTATCTGTTAATATGTTTTTATTCTTTTATTTTAAAAATAAATTTTAAAAATAAAAGAAACACAAATGAAATAAATAAATTCAATGTCTGTGCAATTGCTTCTGAAGTAATTTGCAATATAACTAATGGAAGCGGACTTTGCAAGTACCAGGCTTACTAAGAAGGACTGGATTGAAGTATGTGGATTTATACCCCAGTTTTAAACTTCAGTGGTTTTGAAAGAAAGGATGGAAAGATACAGGGTCTGGGACCAAGCCAATAAGATTTACACTTTTTACTGATGTGGTGTCAAATGCTTCTTTAACCCAAGGAAATATCTATTCAAGCCATTTCTGTATGGACTAGCAAATAAGAGGTTACTGTTTTGGCATCACAGCATAGTCAGTTAGCAAAGAATTTCTTTTGAAGAAAACATATAAAGCAAGACTTCATCATTTTATGTCTCTATAGGTCGAACAGTCACTAAGGTACCTGGAGATCAAAATAAGGTAAGAAAAAACCCAATAGAGTAAATTTCATAAAACAGACTCATGGACAGGTGAAGGTGCATTCAGAGGCGATGTTCAGAGAGAGCAAGTTCTGGAGCTTGCCTTGCTTATTCTAAATGTCCGGTTCTCTCTGTTTGAATGGCAGCAAGCTTGTACAGCCGTGCATGTTGGCCAGTGGGGCACTAGGACAAAGGTCTCCCTTTTGTGTAACCATCCTTGTAATTCTGATCCTCCTGCCATGGATTGATTCAGAAGTCAGTCCTATGGTCCACTTTAGAACTCAGTTGGCTCATGTGGTAAAAGAAAAAAAAATCAAATTTCTGGCTTCTGTGAATTTCTCCACTCTGAGAAGGGAGTCTGAGTAAAAGATAGTCTCTTTTCTACCTGTACACATTTGTTTCTTATATGATACTGACACTGCTGCATGTATTGGGATGCCAGCTGAAGTAAGGAGCCAGAATTGAAGAAGGCAGAGCAGAAAGGTGGGAAGAGCCAACAGCTGCTTTCTTTCAACAAGTGCTAGTGGATGCATAAATTCCATTGTTATTTAAACTCTTTGTGTCTGAGTTGTTATCACTTGCAGACTATGCCTTTGTAAAAGCTCCAGAATAGAGTTCACGTGAACTTTCACAGCCACCAGTCACACGTATCGTGTGCAGCTAGCCTCATGAGCAGCGTCTACTCAGCCTCCCAGATCCAATTCTAGCGTCTCCTCTGAGACACCGGCTCTGAACTAGTTGATCCCTGTTATGTTATGCAGTTACACTACCTTTAATCCGTGTATACTGGAGAATGAATCACAGTATTGCAAACAGCTGTCTCATGACAGAACTCAGCTGTGTTGAGAGCAATGCTATGAGCATGTCAAAAAGAGTAATTACCCCTCCCTGACCTCTATATTACTGGCAGTGCTTGCCACACCATAAATGTTAGATAAACACTTTATAAATGAATGATGAGAGATATAAGCAGTATTTATTGTTCCCCTTATTAGTGTCCTTATCCGTCCAACAGTGATTAAATCAGGGTTTTATGTAGTCTCCTGTCCTGGCCTGGTCCTATGATAGGCCTTTCGTTCTAGGTCTTAGCCCAGATCAAGAGTCCTAATCCCTACTTTTGTGAAGAAAACAAATTCGTACTTGTCTTGCTCTCTGTCCTTTTTATACAAGAGTGTTACACATAGACTAGGTACTCAGGACTGGGCATGGAGTAATCCCAGCACTCTGGGAAGCTGAGGCAGGAGGACCATAAGTTCAAACCCAGCATGGGCAGCTCAGTAAAACAATGTTTCAAAATGAAAAGTAGTACAAATGTAGCTCAGTGTAAAGATCCTGGATTCAACCCCAGGAGCACACAAACACACAAAGTACTCAGAAAATGAACAGCTTTGGGCCAGTTTTTAGGACATTTTAAATTTGTTTATTTTTATTGGTACAGGACTTCCATACGCCATGATCGTGCTCCTTGTGGAGAGTTGGTGCATGTGCAAACGCATCTCGATTCTGCTTTCATCCTCTTCCCACGCCCCTCCTCCTCGCTTTATCTCTTGGTCCCTTCCCTTTTGCGAAAGATCCATCTCCCTACTTCTATCTTATCTATCATTTATTTTGCTCTATTTGTATTTTGGGTTTTTCACGGAAGAGAGATCATGCAATACTTAAGCTTGTGTGTCTGACATTTCATTTAACATTATAATCTCATAGTGCACCCATTTTCCTACAAATGACTCAAGTGTATAACTTTTTATGGCAGAGAAGTACTCCACTGTGTGTAAATACCACATTTTTTAATCTATTCATCTGCTGATGGATATATAGGTCACTTCCAAGATTTAGCTGTTATGAGTTGTACTGCTGTAAATGTGAGTTTGCATGTATCACTGTAATATGATGTCTTTAACTCTTTTCTGAATCTTTATTTTATTTTTAAAGAAAAAATCACAAACAGGGTATTACCAACTACAACATTATCTTTAAATTTTTGGTTGACGTATATTAATTGTAGCTATTAATGAGGTTCTGTGTCATATTTCAGTACCTGCACACAGCATGCACTGATCAAATCTAGCCTTCCTTTACCCCCGCTCCACCTACCCAGCTTCCACTAATCCCTATTTGACATTCAGACAGAATTTCCTTACCTTTTCTTAAACTTCCACATACTGTCTCTGTGTCTGGCTCATTTCATTTAACCTCATATTTTCCTGCACTATACATTGTAACAGAGTTTTATCTTCTCATGAAATATAAGCATGAGATTGAGAAATTTTAAACTATATATGCAAACCCCAGTAATATGTAGAAGTGCTTCATGACTTCTGTAAGAGGCAGGAAAAACATACATACAACACACATGTGCACACACACACCACTCACAAAAACTCATTATCATTTTTTGTATGTTTCTTATATTGAGATTCCAAGAGATTTTATCCAAATAAAAAATTCTGACAGTAAAAAAAAAAAAAAAACCAAAACTTTTTTTGTTTGTTTTGGTTCTTTGAGATAAGGTCTTGCTATGTATTTCAGCCAGGTTTTGAACTCAGTATGCAGCCCCACTGGCCTCAAACTCCTGGCAGTCCTCCTGCCTCAACTTCCTGAGTGCTGGGGTTACAGCTGTGCCACCATGCCAGGAAAGAAGAATACATTTTTGGAAACTATTGCTACAATAAGGCTTGAATCCTTATTCATAAATAAGTCTGTCTCCAATTTCTGTAATAAATATTATGGAATGTTTTGCCCTGAATTCTGCAGAGATTTTAGAGACAGGCTCACACTGTAGTTGGTAGTGATTTGTGCCCCAAAGTTTCTTGTGCTGGAAGCTTGGTCTTCAGCGTGACTGTGTTAAGGTGCTGGAATCTTCCAGGGGAGGCCACTGGAGAGTGCTTAGCTCATGAGGGACACTGCCCACAGAAGGGATTAATGGGGGCCTAGTCAGATGCCACAAATGAGTAAGATGCCTCTCTTCTGCTCCCTGGCTTCCAGGCTTTTTGTGTGATTGCTCCCTCTGGTACACACTGACCTCACTAGTACCACCCACCACGAGGTTCTCACTAGAGATAAAATCTATGGGGGTGCTTCCTCTTGGGCTTTCAACCTCCAAAACTGTGAGCTGTGAAAATACTTTTTTTCTTTGTAAAATACTCAGTCTCAGGTATTGTGCTATAGCAATGGAAAACTGACTAAAACACCTGGTTTATCATTAATGCCATTAATTTGGGGACTAAAATTTATATAGAGATTTTTTTCTACAACATGAATTGGATGTACTGTTCTCTTGGGATATTCTCCCATAGGGCAAGCACAACTTGTGAGTGTTTGGATCAGAAGGCTGTGGAATATTTTCCTATGTTTAAAACTGCTTTACTCCCTGAGAGATAGTTTGTTGTTTGTAGATTTTTGAAAGAGGGACTAAATGGTTCAGTCATGACACACACTTAACTCCTACCTAGGAAAATTTAAAAATCCATAGATAGTAATTTTTACTTTGCATTATTATGAGACATCTTATTGCTCATATTAGAAGCAAAGCAATAATGCAGAATTTTCATTTTTTCACTCGCTCCTGAGTATAGAATTATCCTATACAATAAACATGTAATTACATCACCTTCTAAATCTAAAATGTTTTATTTAGCCAACACAACCATACCCAATAAATTGCCTGCTATTTAGGAGAAAACAATAATTATCTTTTGAACAATACACCCAAAAATGTTGTAGAGTTTGATGCAAACTTCAGTCCAGGTCTGTGTCCTTTGGCTTATGCTTTTTCATAAACCCTGGTAGAAGTGATGTTGTTCATGACACATTCCTAGATGCATAAGCAAAAAAGAAGAAAGAACTGTTGGTCACCATGGTACTATGCCATGGGTTAAATAATGTTTCTCAGTGTTGCAAAGGAAAGGGTATTTATTCAAATATATATATATTTATATATAATTATGTGTATACATATATAGTTTTATATATATATATATATAGTTGTGTATGATTGTAAATTTTTGTTCCTAAACCTTACACTGCAAAGTATGTTCCTCTTTTAAGACAATAGAAGTATATTTTGTTAACTTACCAGATAGATTATAAGGTTCCCTGGGGGAACAAAAATTTACAAGTATACACAACTATATATATATAACTATATATATGTATCTATCTATATATAACTATATATGTATATACATAACTATATATAAAATATGAAGCTATATATAAATATAGAGGTACACATATAGTTATATATATAGTTAGATATACATATATAGTTATATATACATATATACACATACACATATAGTTTATAGTTATATGTGTGTGTATGTATATGTGTATATATATGTGTGTGTGTATATATATATATATATAAATAAATAAATTTAGGCAGATATAAACACTAGTTACAGGTTTTCCCCCAGGGAACATTATAATCTATCTGGTAAGCAAATAAGAGAAGCAGAAATACGCAGAACAATGTACTGGACCCTGGAGAGAGGCAAGGAATGCCTAGGCTGGGAGCCAGCAGGTTGTGACTGAGCTCCACAAAAAGGACAGAGAAAGTAGCTCTGTAGTAGAGTGAGTGCTTAGCAAGTAGGAGACCTTAGGTGAAATCCCCAGCACCAAAACACAAGAAAAAATCCCTAAGACAAAAACCATGAACAGCAATTGCCAGAGTGGAAACATAGTCCCAGTAAAAAGTACTCTTTTGTTCTGTGTAATAAAAGTATTATTTTCCTATCTAAGTACTAAGCAGGTGTACCCATCTTCAGAGATCAATAGTTGAGTAAGGCAATATTATGAAGAAAAATAATGATCTTTAGATAACCTAATGGTAGCACCTAGAAAATACTCACCACCACCAACTTATCACCCTCACGTTTTCTTGTTATGGTTGTTGATTTTCCATCCCATTTCTGCACCTGTATCAGGGCACCCCCATCTAAGGTTATGATGCTCTGCAAACACAATAAAAAGTGACTACAATTTGTATATGAAGGCAGAAACAAAATTTAAAACGCAATACATTGGTACAAAAGAATACTTTGAGATCACTAGCAAGTCTAAATTCCAAGAATACATTGCAACAAACAAGTGAGTCTTGAAAACAGCAGCACATAACATAGGTGATAGGTAGATACATGGACAGGCTAGAATATACAAAAACACTGCGGAAAAGGCAGATTATCAATTTAAAATGAGATGTATTACAGATGATTTTTTTGCACTCATAATCTTTCTCTAACATTGTTTACTAGTTGACTTCAGATACTCTATGTATTGTATGACAGATAAATTACATTAATCAATTTTAAAACTATAAGGTCAATTTATTTAAAAAGAGGGGAGGAACTTGACTCAGAGGCAATGTGATTTAGGTGTCAGAGTTCAGGGTCTCTGGCTTATGACAGAAGTTTTCCCCTTGTTACTATAAACCTGTTATTATGAAGCACTATCTTATAGGGAATAGAAATTTAATAAATAGATGTTCACTTTGCATTGATTCTTTATTCTTTACCTTTGCTTTTCTGTCATCTGCAGTGAATTCATCGAATTCTTGGCCCAGTTTGAAGCAAATCTCAGTATTTTTAAAGGTACTTTCTGATCTAATGGTGATCACATCTCCATTTATACTGATGATCATGTTGGGTTTGGCCATGCCAGCCACTTTCCTGGTAGCAAAGCCCACTCCTAGAGTTAGGAAAAGAAAAAAAGTCAGGTTTGTATTTCCTCCTACATTTTTGTCAGAGTCAGAGTAATGTGCGAGTGCGTACATCTGTGAGCATGTGTGATACGAGGACAAAGACACCAGCGGCTTTCTTCAGTCCTCATTTAAGAGCTTCTGTGGATAAGTACATTATGAAAACATTGAAGAAAAACTTGACATGCAGTATGTAGTATATAAGGTTATTCTTTTCTTGGCCTCTATATAACCCCTCAGAGGGCCATTGCTAATTTTCAGTAAGAATAGATACAGAGATTAAGTCTTCTAGTATATAAATGTTTTTCCACTATCATTTTCTCTACTAACCGTTAGAGGCAAACTTGACTATTTCATTTCTTCTTAGATATTAAAATGATATTGAAAGTTAGAGGCAGAATTTTTGGCTTATATAGTAATTCAGTTAAAAGATTGTCCATTTTGAGTGTATAAAAATCACACTTCATAACAGTTACTGCCAAGTGTAACTTTCTGAGCAAATTATTGCATCATGAAATAAAGATTTCGACTTCTCCAAAATGGAAAAAATGTTTTCTACATTTATATCACATTACAACGAAGACAGCATTACCAGTAAATTACAGGAAATATTAAAGAAGAATGAGGTGTCAGTTGCCAAAACTTCAAAATTTAAGAAATTGATATGTCTTACTTCAGAATAGTTTGAAAACCAGTATTTTGATTCCCAGTCATCTAAGTTGCAAACTTCTATTGTCTTGAAACAGGAACATACTTTGCAGTGTAAGGTTTGGGGACAAAAATTTATGACCATTCACAAAAAGTAGTAACCTGTCACTGCACATATTATACAGAACTTATGACAGTCATAAGCGTGCTGAATTTTATTGACACGCACATAAATCTAGGCTATTTGACTGAAGGTGAATAAAGGTTAAAAATAGGGAAGAGCTGAGAGAGAAATAGAAATTGCAAAAAAAACAAAAAATAATACTGTGGCTCTGGTTTAGCTTTCTCTTTGAAAAGTGGCCACAGTGGAAAGAGAATATATTACTTTATATAGTCCCAGTTCTATTACAAAATACAATAGTGTACAACTGCAGTGAACCAGTGTAGATAATGGGTACAAATGAAGTGTGATTCCAGAATGCCTGAGTCTGGGAATAAGTGTACTCTCTACTTTCTTAGTTAACTGCTCACTCATCCTTTCTTAGAGCAGCCAGTTGCATTCAGGAGGTACCATATGGCTTTAAATTATGAGTCTCTGTTAATCAAACCCTTGCATTTCTCTAGCACTATGTATAATTGGTGTATGGAATCACAAACTAGTTTATGATTCTAGAAAGCTATGTCTTTTTCATGCTGAAATTCCTGATTTCTCTCTCCACTATAAACAAGAAAATAGTTACAGATAAATAAAATATAGATACTGTATAATTGAAAAGAATTATTTTAAGATTGAAGAGATTAAATCCTAAACTCTAACAAGATATTGTGTAAAATTCTCCCCAGTTTGCTGATCTTGGATCTGACTTTGTCATGTACAAGGGTTGGGAGAGAAACGACTTTCACACTAGAAGCCAGAGGATCTGTCTCTCTATCTTCATTGCTTTATGCTGTAATTGTCTGTCATTCACATAAGGACACAGTAAAAATGTTAACAGAGTCTAAATCGTTGCAAGCTTCTATGAGAAAAAAGGATAAATGTGACATATTTAACATTACTCAAGAAATATGTCTTTGACTAGAAACAACATGGGCGACTATAGAAGTACTTAAGTCACTTAAGGCACATATTGTCTTCAATTAAGAATTTGTTTGCCATAGAAAAACCACACATTTTAATAGATTGATAGAAAAAGAAACCCTGCTAACATACATTTACATCCTGAGAAACCACTTTGAAGATATCAGTATGTAATACAACAACCATTGTTAATTTCCTACCACTTTGTCTATAATTCAGTATTGCTTATACTGTTATTATGCTATTTTATAAATGGATATCTTTTTTATATGCTTTCCTTCTTTTATTTTTTACAATAAATTTAAAAAAACATACATTTGCAGAAAAAAAGCCAAGATGAGAAATACAGTGGCTTCAGTTTTTACACGCTGCAAATAAATGTGCTTTTCTTTCCAAGTTGTTGTCTACTTTCCACGTGAAATGGAATGAAAAGAAAGCAGGGTGGAAGAGCCAAGTAATGCAATTAATTAAAGTGAAGTCTTGTCATTATACATGTCATAAAAGTTTCATTTAGACCCTTTTGATACTGGTTCATCTTTAGGAAGCATCAGTTGTAGCTTTGGTTCAGAAAATTTCCAGAAATAGATTCTCACCGCGGCTTCTGCAGCCTCTGAATAGAACACAGCAGTGTCATTTCCGGCCAATGCTTCCAGTATGAAAATTGAGCTATAAGCCCTTTCTCCCCAGAGTAAAACTTACAAACCCAGTCAGCCACAATACGTTTCCTTACCCACTTCTTTCATGTAATCATCAAAGTTTTCGCTGGAGACGAGTTTCCAGGTACCTACAAATGCATCACACATTCTGTGAGCTTTCTAGGATTATTCTTTCAGGTGAGGAAGAGGCTGTGAGTTTCAGGAAGGTGCTGTGACCCTCTTGAGTCCAGTTAACCCCCTTTTAAAGATACTCAGAACATGTGACCATAGAAGTAACCAATTGAGAAAGATATCTGATCATTTCCTTCATTACCGCGTCCCCTTTTTTTTTCCTCTGAGTCATGTTTTTAATAGAAATTTCTCAACTTTGGTTCTTCTTGGCAAATGGTCATTGGACTTGGAGTATAAATTATTTTAACCACAAACAGAATATTTTAAACATTCTTGATTTGACTGTTTAATGATCAGTGGCTTGAACTTCCTCCTATTATTTTAATACATATGTATCCATTGTAGAGAGGGACAATTATCTTGGGATGAGATTTGACCCTTGTTCCTTGAGCACTTATTTTATTAATATTGTGATTGTGTAGTTCATTTAAATTGAGGAACATAAGAACTACCTTTAAGATCCATAGATGAGGCTGGGGATATAGCTCAGTGAAATAAGCACCTGCCTGGCAAGGGCAAAGTCCTGAGTTCTATCCCCAGTAATGCAAAAAAAAAAAAAAAAAAAAAAAAAAGATAATTGCAATGAATTCTTAAATAACTGTCTCTCTGGGCTGTCTAGGAATTACCTGACAATTAAAACAAAATGCATAATGCATTTTAAAGTGCTTCAGATTTCTAATTTCAAAATTTGACTATTTAATATAAATAAAAAAATTTCATTCAATTCATCTACCAGTAATATAAACTGTAGATTTAATTAAAATATTAATTTAACCTTACCTTTTCCAACTTTGTATGTAGTATGAAATATATATACCATATTTTAAAGTCAATATTATAATATATAATATATATTGGAAAATTCTCAACTGACTATATGTTGAGAAGACAATAGTTAAGATGTGTTAAGTGAGATATATTTCTACAATTAACTTGTTTCTATTTTACTATCTCAATGTGGCTACCAGAAAATTTTAGATTACTTATATGGTTCACATTCTATTTCTCTTGGAAAAAACTATTTGACACTAAAGTTCATTTGTTTATTCAGTATATGAATCATGTACTGTGCTAGTCACACCAATACTTGCTTGTTCTCAGGGAACTCACAGTCTAATACTGGAGACGATAATATTCAATATACAAATCGATAAACCAGTTGCAAGTAGTGCTGTGTTTTGGAGCAAATTGAGCAAAATAACCTGGTACATGAACTGCTGTGAAAGTTGGGCACGCTAGATGAGGCAGTTCAGGAAGGTCCATCCACTGAAGGAGGTGAGCAATGGATCTATCACCAAATGATGGAAACACAACTTTAGGAAGTATAGGGCAAGAGCACTCCATGCAAAGGGAACAGCTGGAGATGCTAGTTTGATTCACTTTTAAGACAACATGATCAGGAAGAATACCTATTCCATGACAAATGTTTAATAGATGATCCTGATGAGCAAAGGCCAGAGTCCATTAGGACAAAAATGTCTGCTCAGGTTCCTCCATTGTTAGAAACAAAATAATTAAATGCTCAAGAAAATACATGAAGGGATGATAATTAGGTAGACTAGTGAGAGTCCATCACTACTCCTATTAAAACAAACCTTCAAGAGTATTTCCATGGGCCAGGAACATCATCTTCCTATGTCAGTATATTTCAGACGTGATTATTGTTGAAGAAATGTCATAGTTAAGATTTTTCTAGAAATAACAACAGCCTCCTTTAATAGTTTCATATAAGCAAAAATAGATGTAATCTATAGAAAAGGGTCTTGCCAACTTAAGTAGCAATGGAAGAATTAAGATATGAAAAAATTGTTAAGTCTAACTGAAGAAATTTCATGTTATCACTTGTGAAATGTAACAAAACAGGTTTAGTAGAGTTTCTAATCTGAACATATGTTGTCCTTAGAAGCAGCTAAATTTATACTCTGGGCTATCTGTGGAATAGCAATATTCTTGCTATGTGAGACCGCTAAATTATGTCTTGGGTAAGGATAGAACTCTTTCAAGACAATAAGCTGTTCCAAAATTTAATGTAGGGGCCCATACTTCATGCTCTGTAGTATAAACAAACCCAAGAAACTGCTTAGTTCTTCTAGAAATTGTCTTCATCTCAGTCCCTAAGATTTGAGGACGTGGATAAGATGTAATATTTTCTCACCTGGTTACTGACATCTCACTGCAAAGATAGAGGACTACTGTGTGAATGAGGTAGTATAAAACAAGAAGATGCGCGCCAAAAAGTTCAATATTATATATTTTTAGTTTAACATCCTTTGAAGGATATCTTCCCTAACCATTAATGAAGATAATTGAAATTAACAAAAACTTAAGTAGTCATCAGTTATTTAAAAGTGGAATAAATTATACTCACATTTTCAAATATAGTTTAACTATAAAGTTTATACTGACAAATAGTTTTCAAAAAATCTTTTTTTTCCTGCTCTGCCCAAGGCAGTGTGCTACATGGAGTAATAGAATATAATAGAAGTAAGGCCTGATTTTTAAAAAATTCTTTATGTGTTTGAGATAGAGATCCTTTGCTGAGGGGCACTTGGCTGAAAAAAAAATCAGATGCCCCCAAATCCAAAGACCCAATCTGAAAATGGGTATCTGAGATGAATACACACTTCTCAGATAAAGAAATACAAATGGTGAATAAATGTATGAAAAAATGTTCAACATCATTAGTCATTTGAGAAGTGCAAATTAAAACAACATTGAAATTCCATCTTACTCCAGAAAGAATGGCTATCATCAAGAAATCAATCAACAACAAACGCTGGAGGGGCTGTGGGGAAAAAGGAACACTTCTCCATTGCTAGTGGGAGTGTAGACTGGTGCAACCTCTGTGCAGATCAGTCTGGAGATTCCTCAGTAAACTAGGATTAGAGGTCCCATTCAACCCGGCTATTCCTCTTCTGGGTATTTTTCCAGAAGAACTAAAAACATCACACCACAGGGATATATTTGTACTCATGCTTATAGCAGTGCAATTTGTAATAGCTAAATCGTGGAAACAACCCAAATACCCATCAGCTGAGGACCAGGTGCAAAAGTTGTGGCATTTTTATATAATGGAATATTACTCTGCTATAAAGAAATAAACTCAAGGCTTTTATAGGTAAAAGGATGCACTGGAGACCATACTCATAAGTGAAGTAAATAAGTCTCACATGTATAAACACCATATAGTCTTCCTAGTATTAGAACCTAAATATATACGATGGCTGGGATAATTGTACTATTAACTTTATTGCTTCCTTGAAAGGAACATTTAATATTTAACTGTTTGATCATTCTTACATGTCTGTGTTTTTATCAGAGAGACCAATATACAGATAAGAATGTGTGATTCAGCAGCCATTGTGAGTTCTTTTCACCTCGTCTGAAATTCCGATTGTTTTCATTGTTTTCATGTTGTTTCATTTATGTCTGTGTGTTTGTTAATATGTTTTGGTTCTTTTCTCTCTAAAAGTAAGATTTAAAAAATAATAGAAGTAAGGCATGATTTCTGACTTCCTTGGATGATCCAACTTCCCATTTTAGTCACCAGTCTGAGGCCAAAGTAAAATACAAAGCCTTTTAAAAAGTGTTTTGTTTTAATAATCATGTTGAAATAAGCAGTTTTTGTATGAGACAGTTGCTGCTGTACTGATTTTTTAACATTTAACAGCTTATATTGTCATATAATGTGTATAAGGGAAACAGTCGTCCCATCTCATCTCACATTCCTGACTTTCCTTCTCTATTCTGAACTTTGTCCCACGAATAACTTACAGATCCTAGCACTTTGCTTATTCATCAGAGAACTGTATTAGTTAATTAATTAACTATGAGGGTAGGCTACAAAATCATGCTTTGTATTTGTGAATGTGTTTTAAACCTAGAAAGCTAGATTTATGTGAATTTTAGAAAGATGAACATACTCTTGGAAGAGTGGACTCTGAAGATCAGAGTGAGAAGATACCAATCCGTTTAAGAGGTGAGGAGGCCCTGGACAAAGGAAATGCCAATGAAATGATGGAAAAGCAGTGGAAGACGTTAACAAGTTACACACGACGGTTTTAGGATGCTGCTTCTTTTTGGAGGGGACAGATGTCCATAAATATGGTGAATGGGAGACAATTGCCTTTGATTATGAAAAGAATTCCCACAGCAATGACTATTTTATTGATAAATGTTTAAATACAGCAAAAAAATGTGCAGAGCATTAGGATGTTTTCTTAGTGTCATGGGAAAGGGTCGCAGGGCAAGAACCGCTCTTTGCTTCAGACGTGGAGCTGAGCACAGGCCCCAGACACTCATCTCTGACAGGGGACAGGCATTCTCTGGTCTGGCTGCATGCTGTGCACTTTGTCCTCCTATGGGCAGCTCCCATGGAATGCCGCCCTCTGACCTTTTCCCATGTTTATTTCTTTTGGAGGAAGTGAGAGTATTTTTTCTGACAATTTTTAAGTTGAAGAGGAAACATATCTCTCTCTGGATAATAAGGAAAAAAGACAAACCTATGATGGATTTTCAGTGTGCGTTTGTGGTAGGTTAGGTAAAGGTTCATGCTTAGGCTCCCTGTTATGTGAAGCAAGGTTTCCTTGTGAAAGCATTCTTGCTACTTATGTTTTGGGTTTGTTATAAACCTTAACAAGGAACTTGTGCATATTTTGACTCTCTCTCCCCATGAATTGGTAAGAACACAGTATAAAAATTGTTTTGTGTTTTCTAACCTAGATTTAAGAGGCAAATCTAACCCTGTGTAAGTTTCAGTATCTTCATCGTACATATTTACAGTGACTGATAATGATCACGGGAGACTCCTGACTCTTTGACTTCAAAACGGTGACAGTTTTGAGAAGGTGAGTAAGCTACAGCAGGAGGCGGTTAATTACAGACTTGAAGCCAGTTGTGCAACTTCCTCACTTGCCCTCTTACTCATAAAAGATTCTTCACACATAATACAGTGGGTGTAAGAAGGGATGATTGAAGAGCTGCAAGGCACTTCCTGAACATAAACTGTAACCTACTTTATTTAATGCGATAAGTAAAATTATGAACGGCTTGTAGGCAAAAGTGGACAAATCAACTAGGTAACCCACAAGGGAATATATAGACAAACCAGTTATGATGGTGTAAGATGTTGACAAGAAAGTATTGGGAGCAGAGGGGAGAAACACACACACACACACACACACACACACATTCATTCTCTTCACTTATTGCATGACATTAAGTTGTCTTCTTTTTTTTTTGCGGTACTGGGGATCGAACTCAGGACCCTGCACTTGCTAGGCAGGCGCTTATTCTGCTGAGCTATATCCCCAGCCCTAAGTTGTCTTCTAATTCCTGGCTATGAGCTCTCTGGAAGTAGGGCTGGGTCTTACCCATCACTGCACATCTCAGGTTTAGTATTATGCATGACTCTTGAGAGTTCTGTAGTTCTTCATTGAATTGACGGGAACATCAATTGGATTAATTTAAATCATATTAAGACATAAATGGCAGACAACGTCATATTACTGGAAGTATTTGCATTACAAAGAAAGATGCTGACTGACCCTCAGAATTGTATGTCAGAAAAAAGGAATCATTTCAGTTGTGGGGCAATAGAACCAATGTGATCCCCTGAAGCTGTTGTAGCATGAAAACTACTGCTTGTGTTTGTAAGATTGTGTTTTCAGTCCACAAAGAATAAGGAACCCTGCTTCTTCCAAACTTGTATTCATGACTTCACTTTACTGATTTCACCCCATTTACCTTTTACATGCTTTTAAAAGTTGCACATATATGTGTGATTTAAATTAAACAAATAGAGCTAAATCCAAAGAAGATATTCAGCCATATGTTTATTAGATGCCCAATAAGTGCCAGTCGTTGTGCTTATGTTCTAGTACCAGAATGAATGAAAGATGTGGGAGAAGATACAAGAGGATCAATATGGGCGCTCGGTCTGTGCCGCTCCGCCGCGCGCCACCCCGTCGTCCTCTTCCTCCCGCCGCCGCCTCACTCCGGAAGATTTTTTTTAAAAGATCTAGAATTAGCTTGGTATCCTGCTACTCCTAGTCATTAGAAGCAAGGGACACATGAAGTCCTTATGTTGAAAGAGTTCAGGAGGTTCTGGGGAAGATGGCGACCAGGTGAGCAGCAAGGGAGCGAACCTCCTTAATAAACACCACCAGCTCGAGACAGACTTGGCGAGCGTGAATGCCGGGACCTCGGCTGGGAAGTTTAAACTGGGCGTATTTCTCTGAGATGCCGGGGGAGATGTGGTAGGGCGGACCAGCCTGCCGGGGCGAGACATGGGAAAGCCCCAGTCGCTGGGAGCCAGGGACGATCCGCGCGGGAAGGAAGCTTGGCTCGGTCCAGGCGCCGTGGGAGCGCAGCCGGCTCGGTCCCTCCCGCCTCCCGAGCCGGTGCAGCCCCCCCCCCGGCGACTCCCGACAGAGATCGGCTTGCTGGCGGCGGAGACGCCCGGCAATCCCACGTTTCGCGCGTGTCGGGCAGGCCGCGCGGAGAGACCCAAGCGCCGGGAGCGGAGAGAAAGAGTTACTGGGTCCTAGCGCCCTGAGAGCACGGCGGCTCGATCCCTCCCGCCTCCCGAGCCGGCGCAGCTCTCCGGCGACTCCCGACGGAGATCGGCTTGTTGGCGGCGGAGACGCCCGGAGGTCCCACGTTTCGCGCGTGTCGGGCGAGCCGCGCAGAAAGCCCCAAAGGATAGACTGGCACCTTGGAACCTTCATGCCTGCAGGGACTCCAATAACTGGTGAGATATCGGCACTCGCGACCAGATCACCGAGTGGGGGAGGAGATCCATCCCTATACCTGCAGGGAACCCTGGGAGGGTGGGGGAGCAGTCTTACACA
>PVLD010030087.1:0-17275 GCA_004027595.1 Dinomys branickii
TGTATTTCCTCAGTCGTTTTTGTATTAGCAGAAATGAAGATAACTTTATATTATACAGCATCCAGTGCAAATTCCCTACTATCTTCTCTATAATTTGGTATTTCCTTTAATGTTTTTGTGTTAACTAATGTGAAGATAACTATGTAATACAACATCCAGTTCTAATTCCCTACTATATTCTGTATAACTTTGTATTTTCAAAAAAAAAAAAGAGGCTTTGAAGGCTGTGTAGAGGATCCTGAGTCTTCAACCGGCCCTGTGGTTGCCAACATTGTCCCTACAGCAGAGTCCACAGACTTGCAGGTGGACAGTGGTGATGCTAAGGAACTGGTGGAGGAGGACTCGGAGGAATTATCTATGGATGAACAACAGCTTCTGGCTGAGCCACAGGGAGTGGCAGCTGAAGAACTTTGTGAAGAGGAGAGGGGCTCCCCATAATCAGTGCAGCAAAGTTCTTCTGAAGTAAAGGAAATCCTGAAAAATTTGTACAAACATTTGTAGAGAAGACGCCCCCAGACAGAGAAAAAGCCAATTCTTGCATTCACTTGCTTAATGACAGTGTCATGTCATTCTACAGGACAGTATTAGAGAAAAGAAAGAGACAAACTTAGACCAGTTTTTAATTCTGAGAGGTTGGGACCTAGTGAGCTGGAAGGTCATAGGAGGCTGTACTCTCCCGAGGAGAGAGGACAGCAGAGAGCAGAGTCCTGCTGTTCTTATGGCAGGGGCTTCCCTTCCCACAGTGACCACCTTCAAGTTCACCTTCCCTCCCTGCAAGCCAAAGACGTCAACTCCAGTGGGGAGTGCAGGATGAAGTTGTTTCTGGTAAAGCAGGAACGTTTTATAACTTTTTGGTGAACACACAGAAAATTATTGGTGTTTCTGGTAAATTATACACATTATGCAACCCTGTTTTATTACGAAAAGGTTAGTTAAGGGGTGCTTTGCAACAGATTATGAGCATTTCATGATTTCTTATGGGAAAAATAGTCTTGACTTACAACCAGCATTACAACCAGCCATTGAGAATGACTTGAGTTTGTAAATCAAGCGTCTGCTGCAGTATGATCAAAATATATGGTGAAAAGTTTAATTTAAAAATTATAGTAAAAGACATTGCCACTAACCCCTTCAAAATAGTCCCCTTGCCTTGTAGACAAGTATCCCATTGTTTTTGTTACTTCCTGAAGCAGTCCTGGAAGACCTCATTTTTGTCTTTATAAGGTGTCATAAAAATTATGGTGAATACTGGTGCAAAGTGCCATCTGATGGAAAATCGGGCTTATGAAAAATTACTGTGTGGCCTCATCCACTTTAGTTTCTGGATCTGGCACCATGTCCCTTCTGCTTCTTCCCCCAAATAAAAATGACCATTAAAGGTAGACACTTTGAATCAATTCAGGATGTGGAGACAGCTATCACAGTGCACCAGACACAGAAGCAGACTTTCGGGGAGCTGCCTCAGAAAGGGCAAGCATGGTGGGTAAGTGTGTGCAGGTGAGGAGGGTTGTTCTGAGGGGGTCAGTGGCAATGCGTCTTTCACTTTAATACATTTTACCAAGTCATTGAAACATTTCTGTATTTTTCTGTTATACCACATAGATATAAAAATGAGTGTGGATATTTTTAAATTTAAGAGATTATTGTCAAACAGGTTTCCAAAGTGCTTTTGCCAGTTTCTTGTCAGTGGTGTATGAAATTTTCATATGGTTGGGATTTTTGGGAAATCTTGGAATGGTCACATATTTGTATTTAAAATCTTATGGAGACTAGTGAGTATATGGTGAATATAATTTTTGTTCAAGTTACATAACCCTTAGTACTGAGGGAGTTTAACATTTTATTTCTCATTTTAGTGAAGTGCCTATTCAATCTTTTTATTTTATTTTAAAGAGAATAGTAAAGAAAAGAACATTAACTTCTGGTAAGATGGCGACCGGGTAAGCAGCACAGAAAGATCCCTCTGGAGGATGGGAAATACAGCAATAGAAGAAAGACAAGAAGGAAAGAAATGGGTGCGCTGGTGTCCCAGACCCAGGAAAGATCTGAAAGAGAAATAGAAACCCTCAGAAAGAGCAAACAAGACCTCTCAAGGAGAAAAAGCTCGGAGGACCGCCATGGCGCAGTCAGAGGAAGAGAAGGTGGAAAAGGAAGGAGCCACCACTCCACACAAACTCCAAGCCCTACCCCTCACTCCGGTACTCACAGCATCAGCCTCAGGCCCTTGCTCACAGAAACATTCCAAATCGGCCAGAGGGAAGCAAATTCCTGAGTAGACAGCGTGGCCCCCGCCTCCTCCACCAGCTGCTCGAGCCATGCCACACTTGGACCAGTCCGGCCCCGCTGTGCCTCACACACCTCTCCTGCCACAGCTGCCCTCTCCTTGCCCTCCGCTCAGTCCCTTGGTGTGTCCGTCTGCCCAGCGGCTCCACAGTGCCTCCAACTTCGGACTCGGGTCCGTACCACACGCGCTGCTGTTGCCGGGATCTGGGGCCCAGCACTGTGCAGCAGGCCTTGGGCAGTGGGCGCTGCAGCTCCTCGGGTGCTGTGGTCCTGCTGCTGCTGGGGGCGCGCTCTCTCTGCCACTGCCCCCAGCACTGGCCCTCTGAGCTCTCCGGCACATGAACCAGAGGAGGAGCGGCAGCTGCAGATCAGTGAGAGCAGCCAGTTCAGCAACAGGCTTGAGGACCAAGGCTTGCTGGAAAGCAGCACCAGGCTGAAGCCTCACGAAGCCCAGAACTACAGAAAGGAGGCGCTGTGGGTGTCCTGGTTCTCCATCATCATCACACTGGCCTTGCCATGGCCAGAGGTGAGCAAAGCCCTGAGTGCTGGTCCAGAACGGGAGAGGAGAAAGCGCAGCCCCGAAAGGAAACAGCAGTGGTCAGAAGGAATGGTCAAATCCGGTGTGAGGATGGGAGGTTACAAAGGCCATTGAAGCGGAATCCCCACTCTGCAGAAATCGTTCTAATCAGTGCCCTGAGGCAGGCTGGAGTCAAGGCAACCACTGAGCAGCCCACCGCACCCAGCTGTATGCCTGCCCAGAGGATATGGCCTCAGACCTCTCCACTGTGTGAGCAAATACCAGCAAAGAGTAGCAGAAAGCAGTGGAAGCAACCTCAGGACCACAATAATTCCCAGGGATCCAGTCAAAAAAAAAAAAAAAAAAAGGAGCTGGAGCACATCTGAGAGTGAGATGCAGAAGGAGGTGGGCTACACGGCCCCACACCCTTCTCACTCCAACACCAAGCAGGAAGCATGAACTGAGTTACCAGGATTCAGCTCCCACGCTGAACTCCCTCTCTGAGCACCATGAGTCCTGGTGGCCCAAGCAGGTACCATGTGATCCTGACAACAGGCTAAGTCAACAGGCTTCAGGACTCACCCTAAACTACCAATATGAGCACCAAGAGAGACTCCACACTGCTTCCATATATGAACAATGTATGAACCTATAGCATCAAACTACACGAAAAGTACCAGTCCTGGAGCCTGAGAGACAACAACATACTCTACACAGCAGACCTGAGAAAATCCTCCAATTCTTTCCGAGAACTAATAACTAAACTTAATACACACCATGATCTACCATGGCGAGCACAGGTGGAGGAGACCTCACACCACTCGTGCCCAGCATCGTAAGTGCACCCAGTGCCCAACAAGATTGAGTGGTGGGATGAGGCAAAGACATGGAACTAGGGTGTAGACCCACCTCTCTAGCTGAGAGAGGTTACTCTCCAAAGACACTAATGGCCTATGAGGGGATTCCAGGCACTTTGGTGGGGAGATTGGAGGCCTGAGGGGGGGGGGCTCCCTCTGGGTTGCATCAGAGCCCCGAGGACCTAGATTGAGCCTCCCACAGAGTGGCACTGGGACAGAGTCTGGGAGTCTGCAGGAGTGACCCCATGGACTTGGATCTGCCAGGGAGAGCCCCCACCCCCAGGGCATGTCTGGAGCTCCAACTGGTCCCTGGGGTGTGCCAGGTGCTCCACCCCATCCCCAGAGCTCACTCAGCCCCTGGGGCATGCCAGGCACGCTGCCCAGCCCCCAGGGTGTGCCAGGCATTCTGCCTTGCCCCCAGAGTTCCACTCAGCCCCTAGGGCCTGCCAGGTGCTCTGCCCCACCCCTAGGGTATGTCAGGGGCTCCGATTGGCCCCTGGGGCATGCCAGGCACTCCCCACAGCCCCCAGGGCGTGCCAGGAGCTCCACCCTGCCCCTGAAGCTCCACTCAGCCCTGGGGCATGCCAGGTGCTTCGCTCGGCCCCCAGGGTTTGCCAGGTGCTCCACTCCACCCCCAGAGCTCCACTCAGCCAGAGGGGCATGCTGGGTGCTCTGCCCCACCCCTGGAGCTCCACTTGGTCCCTGGGACATGCTAGGAGCTCCACTTGGCCCCTGGGGTGTGCCAGGAGCTCCACCCAGCCCCCAGAGCTCCACTCAGCCCCCAGGGTGTGCCAGGTGCTCCACCCAGCCCCCAGGGTGTGCCAGGCACTCTGCCCAGTCCCTGGGGTGTGCCAGGGGCTCCACTCAGCCCCCAGGGCATTCCACGTGCTTTGCCTGGCCCCTGGGGCGTGCCACATGCTTTGTCCAGCCCCCAACCTGTGCCAGGGGCTGCATCCTGCCCCATCCCTGGAGCCCCACTTGGCCCCCCAGGGCGCACCAGGCACTCTGCCCCATCCCCAGAGCTCCACTCGGTCCCTGGGGTCTGCCAGGTGCTCTGCCCAGCCCCTGGGGCGTGCCAGGCACTTTGCCTGACCCCCAGGAAGGCCCTGAAGACTTGCCTGAGCCTATAGATGCGGTCATGCTGACAGAGTCTGGTGGTTCACTGTGTAACCCCGCCTACCCGACTGGACACTCTAAAGCTGTGAAGGATTGCCAAAAGGTGATTCTCCACTTTCTGACATAGTAATTTGTGTACACCCACGTAATATACAGCATATTTACAAGCAGCCAAGTCTCTGCCCAAAGTAAGAGCATGAGGGAATAAATAAACCAAAAGTGCAGTTATTACCAGTGGGAAGATTACTGACAGGGTGGTAGAACAACAGTGGTGAAGTGGAGAAAATTGATTAATTGAACGAGCCATCATCTATATAACTGAGTAATAAAGATGAAGATAACATTATGTAATACAACATCCAGTGGTAACCCCCTACTATTTTCTCTGTAATGTGATATTTCCTTTATTGTTTTTGTGTTAACAAATGCAAAGACAACACTATGTAATACAGCATCTAGTGATGGTTCCCTATTGTCTCCTGTGTAATTTGTATTTCCTTTATTGATTTTGTTATAACAAATACGAAGATAACTATGTTATACAGCATCCAGTGCCAATTCCCTACTATCTTCTCTATAACTTGGTATTTTATGTATTTTTTCTGTGTTATTCTGGGTTCTTTTGTCTTAAAAATAAAATAAAAAAAAATAGCAAAATATAAACAAAACAAAGCAAGGACATTAAAAGTGATACAGGGTTTCAAACCAAAGGATAGAGATTAACAGTGGTGGTTATATTACATATTGTTATCTTCAACGAAGTTGCTCAGATTACCAGACATAAGAATGCAAGATTGATCACACCATTAAACAGAACAAGAAAAACATAATTTAAAAGAACATTAGAGACAATGCAGAGTTTCACTAGACAGGATGGTAGGAATTCACCAATGGTTTTTATATTGTATATTGTTGTCTTCACCTAAATTGCTCAGATTACCAGCTATAAGTATGCAAAATTGGTCAAAATATATAAAAAATGTTTAAGCATTAACAGTTCCTTTCAATAAACCACCAGACATCAGCAGTACAGTTATCTATCTATGTATCTATCATCTATCTATCATCTATCAATCATCTATCACCTTAGTACTTTCTTTTTTTCCCCTCCTCTTCCTTCTTTCCCCTCATCCCAGCTGTTCCTTCCTTTGTGTGACTTCTTTCCCTTTTATATTATTTATTGTACATTTTTGGGTTTTATTTTCAATCAGTTTTTTTCACCATTTTTCTATTGTATTAAACTATATGTCATTAGTTTTATAAGATTCAGGACCTTGCACTTGCCAGGCAGGCATCATGCCATACAGGATTCTTATACATGTATTGTAGACATAAGCACCCCACTCTGATTTGGCTATTAGTTTTTAAGTTCTTTCATTCTGAGTTTCACTTTTTACACACTCAAGTGCTGTCTTTCAATGATGATCTAAAGTTTTGTATTAATCCCAATTTTATTTTGTTTTAATTTAAAGCATTGTTCTCTGTAGTCACTGATACGTATCTGCTTACCTCGTGGCCATGTGGGTGTACAATTTTTAGGTATGGGACTCACCAGCCTTAGGTATCATTCCTATTGCTGTATGGCCAACACCACTACTCATCTCCAAAACTTTCTTCATCCCACACTGAGACTTTATCTCCACTGAAGAATAACTCCTCAATCCTCTCAACAATTATTCTATGAAGTTGACTGGTGAGTAGCCCATAGATGGAAAGATATAGGATTTGTCCCTTTGTGTCTGGCTTATTTCACTCACCATAGTGCTTTCAAGGTTTATTCAAGCTGTGGCGTGTTAGAATTTCATGTCTCCTTTAAGGGTGAATAATATTTCATCATACTTGTCATTTGTTGTTTAATGACAGGGATATATTCTGAGTATTTGTTAGGTGACTTTTTTCATTGTGCAAACATCAAAGAGCACTTAAATATACTGAGATGGTTGTGGCATCACTAGCGGGAATAATCTTATGAGCTCCCTGATGTGTATGTGGCCATTGGTTAGGTGCCACATTTTTGGTATCTCTTCCTTGGTGGATGGACATTTGGCTTGGTTTCACTTTGACTATTGTAAATGATGCTGCTATGAACACTAGTGTATGGATACTAAACCCTCACATTTAGTTCTTTTGGTGTGTAGATCAGAGGTGGCATTCTTAGGGCATGTGGTAACTCTGTTTAATCTTTTGAGGAACTACCATACTGTTTTCAGTAGTGGCTGCTCTATTTTACATGACTACCAGCAATGCACCAATATATTGGAGTTCCAGCTTTTCTACATGTTCATTAACACTTGTTCTCTTCTTTGTTATAACAGCCCTCACACCTAATGGGTGTGAAGTGGTGTTGCACTCTGGTTTTGATTTGCATTTCTCTAATTTGTATATGATACAATGTCTACTCAAGTCCTTTGCATGCCCCTCTCTCTCTCTCTCTCTCTCTCTCTCTCTCTCTCTCTCTTATCTATCTAGTTGTATATAGTTGGTAAACTGTAGGGGTTTTATACTATACTCTGGATAGCAACACCTTATTTGCTGTGACTTTGTACATATTTTCTCCCGTACTATGGGCTATCATTTTACTCACTTGATAGTGTCTTTATTTATTTATATCTGCGCTTGTACTTTTTAGTGTCTGCTATTGTTTATGTCACACCCTCCTCCCAAATTTATGTGTTGGAAGCTTAACTCCCACATTGATAAGTTGATGGTATCTGGAGGTAGAGATAAATAGGGTTAGATGAGGTCATCTGAGTATTCCACAATGCCACTAGTGGCTTTCTAGGAAGAGGGGTGGGGAGCTGGGCTTGCACGCTTGCTCTCTTGCTGTGCAATGCCAGTCCTGTCATGACATAGCAGGAGGCCCATCATACTCTAGGCTGGCACCTTCACGTTGATCTTGCCAGCCTCTAGAACCATGAGAAATATTATTTTTTCTTTGTAAGCTACCTAGTCTGTGATATTATGTTATAGGAAGGCAAAATAGACTAAGACAGTTTTGTATCTAAGATGTCATTGATAAAGCCAAAGTCATGAGGAATTTTTTCTAAAAATTTTATATTTACTGTTTTAACTTTTGTATATGGTGTAAGACAAAGGCTTATTTTTTTGCCTATGAAAACCTAGCATCATGTGTTGAAAACACTGTCCTTTCTTCCACTGAGTGATTTTAGCATCCTGTTGGAACTCACCTGGCATGTGAGGGTTTACTCTGGCTCTATTCAATTGGTCTATATGTAACCCTTTATACAGTACTTTTTTGATTACTGGAGCTTTGTAATGAATTTTAAAGTCAGTAAGTGTGAGTCTGCCAATTTTGTTCTTTTCAAGATTGTTTTGGCTATTCAGAGATTACATATTTTAAGAATCTAGCCAAGCATGGTAGTGTGTGCTTGTAATCCCAGTACTCGGGAACCTAAGGCAGGAGGATTGCCTTGAGTTTGAGGTCAGTGTGAAGTACGGAGTGAGACCTTGACTCAAAAACCCTCCCCTCCAATTTAAAATTTTAGGATGGATTTTTCTATTTTTACAAAAATATCTTCGGGGCTTTAGTATGCATTTAATTTATCTATAGATCACTTTAGGAAGTAATTACATCTTAAAAATTCTTCTATTCAAGTGAAATATTCTTCCAATTTGTGTCTTTTGAAATTTCTGTCAGCACTATTTTATGGTTTTCACTGTATGGATATTTTACCTACTTGAGTTTTTGTTCTTTTGATGCTATTTTGAAGAGAAGTATTTTCCTAATATCTTTTTTGAATTGCTCATTGTTGTGGTACAGAAAAGCAATTGTTTTTTCCGTGTTAATTTTGTATGTGGTAACTTACTATATTTATTCTAACAGTTGTTTTTTGTTGGGAATTTAGAGTTTTCACATATGAGAGCAGGTCCTCTGTGAACAGAGACAATTTTACTTCTTTCCTACATTGGATACTTTTCCTTTTCTTTGCCTGGATGCTCTAAACTTCCAATATTATGTTGAGTAGAAATGGTAACTGTGGACATCCTTGTCTCGTTCCTGATATTAGGGGAACAAAGTGAACAGATGAAGGGTTTTCCTTTCATTTACCATTGAGTGTAACATTAGATGTGTATTTTTCATACATGTTGTTTATCTTTTTGAAGTCATTTACTTCTTTTCTAAGTTTAAGGGTTTTTTAAATCAAGAAAGGATAATGAATTTTGGTAAGTGAATTGTTCTGCATGTACTCAGATGACTGTGTGATTTTTGTTTCATTCTGCTGATGTGTTTGTCGTATTTAGTTAATTTTCACATGTTTAACCATCTTTACATTTTATGAGTAAATTTCACTTATCCACGATATATAATCCTTTGATATGCTGCTAAATCTAGTTTAGTACTATTAAGGATTTCTTTATTTTATTTTTAAGACAAAAGAATGGGGATATATAAACCAGAATATCACAAAAACCAATACAGAAAATACCTGATTATAGAAAAGATAGTAGGGAATTGGCATTGGATGCTGTATTACATAATATTATCTTTGCATTTGTTAAAACAGAAACAATAAAGGAAATACTAAATTATAGAGAGGGTAGTGGGGAATTAACACTGGATGCTGCATTACATAATTATCTTTGCTTTTGTTAACACAAAAACAGTTAAGGAAATAGCAAATTACAGAAAAGAATAGTAGGGAGTTGACTTTAGATGCTGTATTACATAATGTTATCTTCGTCTTTGTTACTCAGTTATACAAATGATGGCTCATTCAATTAATCAATTATCTCCACCTCATCTCCATTGTTCTACCACCCCATCAGTTGTCTTCCCATCGGTAATAGCTGTACTTTTTGGTTTATTTATTCCCTTGTGCTCTCCCATTGGGAAGAGATCCGGCTGATTCGAATTATGCTGTGTAAAACATAGGTGTTCACAAATTGCCATGGCAGGTATTGGAGAAGCACTTATCCTCAAAGACTATAATTGGCAAGCCCTCTCAGCCACTGGGTGTCTGGTCGAGCAGGCAGGGTTACACAGCAGACCGCCAGGCTCTGCCTCAATACAGCGTGTCTGTGTCCAGAGGCTCAGGAGAGTCTTGCATATTGCCTGGCTCTGCCCCAGGAGACCCCCTCTCCTAAGGGCCGGGTGTTCTGCCTGGCTCTGTCCCAGAGGACCGCCTCTCCTGAGGGCTGGGAGTACTGCCTGGCTCCGCCCTGGGGACCACCTCTCCCGGAACCCAGGCATACCACCCGGCTCTGCCCTGGGGTGGTCGCTGCTTTTGGAGTCGGTTGGACTGGCAGGCCTCTCCCCCCACAGGTTGCCTAGCTCCCCACTGAAGCCACTGGTGTCCCCTCTGTAGGTGTCCTATGACTCTTTGGAGACTATTCCCACCCAGTTAGAGAAGTGGGTCTGCACCTTAATTCCATATATTTGCTTCCTCCCACCTCTCGATCTCCAGTGTTACCACTGGGCATTGGGTGCACTTATGCTGCTGGGCACGAGTGGTGTGAGGTGCTACTACCTGTGCTCAAACTGTGGTAGCTCAGGGTGTGTAGTAACTTTAGTATTAGTTCAAGGAGAGAATTGACGGATTTTCTTGGGTCTGCTGTATAGAGTATGTTGTTGTCTCTCAGGCTCCAGGGCTGCTGCTTTTTGTGTAGTTTGACGCTATGGGTTCTTACAAGGTTCATATATGCAAGCAGTGTGAAGACCCTCTTGGTGCTCATATTAGTACTTTAGGGTGAGTCCTGAAGCCTGTGGACTCCACCCGTTGTTGTCAGAAACACATGGTGAATGGTCCCTGAGACAGTTGGGGAAGTTTCTCAGGACTTAGAATATTTGTCATCTCTTGATCTCTAGAACTGCTGTTTTTTTTTTTTTTTTTTTTTGTTTATCTTGTCTCTGGCCGTTCTTGCTGACTCATGTTTTTTTTTTTTTATTTTTTCTTTCTAGGTCCCACATGTAGGCTCTTGGAGGGCCAGCCTCAGGGGTGTGGCCGAGGGAGAGGGATCTCAGGGTGAGGGGTGGGGCTGTGGGGCTCCAGCGCAGAAGGACCACATGATTTTCCAGGGTCCATGGCATTTCCTCGCACTCAGGGCGTTTCCATGTGTTTTGTGGCATCTTCGCCCGTAGCATGGCATGTTTGCGCGGTGGTGGGGGGGCGCCTTTTCCCACACCCCACAACAGTGTCCAGCCACGCTCCCTAGCAGGACCACGGTCAGTGACATCTGCACATGCCTGGTTGGCGGCTTTGTAAACTGTGTCAGCTCTGTGTCCATCCAGTGGCAGCTTTGGATGATGTAACTGGGATGTGCCAGGCGACTCCTTGGATCTGGCCCAGTTAACCACTCTGCTGCTACCCGGCCACAGCGGCTTTGTGTCCCGTGGATATGCGGCTCCGCCTGGTCGCCGTGAAGTCTCCATGTCACTGCTTCCGTCATCGTGGCTGCCTGAGTCGGTTCTCTGGGAGGGATGCTGTTTGCTATTGGTATAATTCAGCTTTTAGATGGCAAACCTTCCAGAGGGTTTTTCTCTGCTGCCATTCCAGTCACCATCTTCCTGGAAGTTACTAATAAGGATTTCTGCATCAATACTTATAAAAGTTATTTACATATAGTTTTATTATAGTGGCTTTGGTATCTGAGAAATAATACTGGCCTCAGAATAAGTTAGAGCATATTAGTGCTTACCTCCATTTTGAGAAGGACTGGTATAAATCTTTAATTCTCTGGTGTAATTTGTGAGTAAGGCCGTCTCATCTAGTGCTTTTCTGTCATTGGGAGGCTTCTGATTATTGAGTCCTCCATTACTCACTAAGTTGTGTTTCTAAGAATTTGACCATTTCATCTCAGTTACCCAGTGTGGTGGTTTACAGCTATTCATAGTACTTCTTATAAGCATTTTCATTGTTGATAAAACTTTGACAGTAATGTTCCCACTTTGATTTCTGACTTTAGAAATTTGAATCTTCTTTTTGGCTTTGTGGGTGTAATTGAGCTTGCACATTTTATTGATCTTCTGAAGGGCCATTTTTTGTTAGCACGTGTGTGGAGTGCATAACGCTTACACTTCATGTGTGGAGTCAGCACGTGCACAGGACATATCTTAGTTACTTTTAGCCCTTCGCCCTTCCCCACCCTCTTCCCTCCATATTTGGGTCCCACTTTCCTTATAAGAAAGATCTATCTCCTCACTTCATAGTATCTTTTGTTTTTCTCTTTATTTTTACTTTGTGTTTTTCATATAAGAGAAACCATGAGATATTTCAGCTTGTGTGTCTGATTTACATCACATAACATTATGGTCTCAAGATGTATCCATCTTCCTACAAATAACTCACGTTTGTCTTTCTTCATGGTAGAGTAGTACCCCATTTTGTGTGGATTTTCTTCATCTCTGAACCTGTTGAATAGGTTGTTTGCAAGGTTGATCTGTTCTGGGCTGGGCTGCTGTAAACATGGGTATATGCACATGTTACTGTAAGATGATGTCTTTCCCCTTTTCAGAAAGACGCCTAGAAGAACAATAGCTGGGTCAATGAAATTTCTAGTTTCAGATTTTGAGGAGTCTCCGCACTGATTTCCATAGTGTTTGTACTAGTTTACATCCCAACGACAATGTGGAAGCGTTCCTTTACACCTACAGCCTCCTCAGCATGTGGTTTTTGGTTTCTTGATGATATCCATTCTTTCTGGGGTGAGATGGAATCTCAGTGTCACTATTGGACAGTGATGTTGACCATTTCTTCATGTATTTATTGGCCATTTGACCATTTCTTCTTGTATTTACTGGCCATTTGTTCTTCTGCGAAGTATCTTTTCTTTATCCATTTTTTTGTTGGGTCTTTAATTTTGGGAGGATCTCATTTTTGAGTTCTTTATATATTCTAGGTGTGTCCTCTCTCTGAAGAATACCTGGCAAAAATTTTTCCTAATCTGTAGGTTGTCTTTTATACTCCGATGGTGGTTTCTTTTTCATACAACATGACTCCATCTATTGATTCTTGGAACCATCTCTTGTGCAGCCAGAGTTCTGTGAAGCACCGTTCTGTAGTCTCGTCTTTACTCTCTATTATTTCCTTCCTTTTGTTAGTTTTATGTTGAGTTCTTGCCCTTCCTTTTCTGTATTTTTAAGATGTAAACTACAAAGTTAGGTTCTTGATTTGTGATCTCTTTTATAAATGTAAGCATTTACAGCTATAAAATTTCCTCTTAACATTTCTTTCTCTGTGTCCCATGTATTTTTGTGTTTTGTGTTTTTGTTTTCATTTGTCTCAAGGTATTTCATATTTTCCCTTGTGATTTCCTTTTAGACTCACTGCTTAAGAGTATTTTAATTTCCATATATTTGTGAACGTTTGTTTCCCTTCTGGTACTGATTTCTAATTTCATCCATTGTGGTTTGAAAAATAATTGGTGTAATTGAATTTTTAAAAAGTAAGACTTTTGACCTAATAGGATATTTTGACCTAACCTAGGATGTTTTGACCTAACATAGGATGTTTCATGTGTAGTTGAGAAAAATATGTATTCTGCTATTACTGGGTGGAATGTTTTGTAAATGTCTCTTAGGTCTGGTTGGTCTGTGGTGGTACTTCACTCTTCTGTTTATTTACTGATCTTGTGTTAGTTGCCCTGTCCATTACTGGGAATG
This sequence comes from Dinomys branickii, assembly GCA_004027595.1. Taxonomy (NCBI): domain Eukaryota; kingdom Metazoa; phylum Chordata; class Mammalia; order Rodentia; family Dinomyidae; genus Dinomys; species Dinomys branickii. The sequence goes on from PVLD010030087.1 coordinate 13,394, forward strand.
GAATAGTGAAGTTGGTGGACTGTATGTTTTGGAGTTCTGATATTTCATGCATACATATTCATAACTATTAAATCTCTTTGGTATATTGACTCTTTTATCAATATCAGTATATATTCCACTTTGTTGGGTATCAGTGTAGAGACATGGCAGCTTTCTTTTAGTTGGTGTTTACCAAAAATATATTCCATTACTACTTTATTTTGTATTTGGGTGATTTTTTATAGTAATAGGTTTTTTTTTTCTAGTTTCCCTCTGAGTGTGATCTAGAGATGTTTATTCTTGTCATTGACATGGGGATTGTACATCATATCCAAAAGTTATAGCAATCTAATTTGCATTCACATCAACCATATATAAACTACATCTCTATAGCTCTGTTCTTCACACTTTATTGATGAAAAACTAAAAATATATATTTATTATTTTTAGGCTTTTGTCTTTTAAACCCCGTGAAAAAAATGGGACAACAAACCAAATTACAACAGTACTAGTTTTCATATTTGCCCACACATTTGCCTTTGCTGGCGATCTTCATATCTTACTGTGGTGTGGAGTTACTATACGTCTTCCATTTTAACTCTACGTATTTATGGGATACAGCGGTTTCTAGAGTTTCATTTACTAATGTCCTTTGACAATGACTGAGAATTCTTAAAGGTGTAACATGTCCCTTGCAGCAATATTTCCTCCACTCCCATTTGTACTTAGTTCACTGCTGGTCTGACTTCATTGCCAACAGCCACACTGACATTACCCTTTGCGGAGTCACCAGTGACTGCCTGTCATCAAGGTCCAGTAAGTGCTGATCCATACTTATTCTGTATTTTGTTTGTTCCTTCTGAATTTTGATATGACCCTTCTTTACGGAAAAAGCTCCTTTTCTATGAATATATTTTTAAGATATTTTCCTACATGATAGGTTCTCTTTTTCTCTATTTTCCTCCCACATTTTAACTAGGGTTTCCTAGCGTTATGGTTTGTGCTTTCTCCTCACACCATGAGGATGTGAGAAACTCTCTTTTAATCTTCCAAAATGATCCTATCTATGACTCCTAGTCACCCCTTGAATAGTGTTGACTGGAAAATTGACAGTGGTTGGCATCTCTATCTTAAGTTCCAGGCCTAGGCTTGGGGGTATAGCTCAGTGGAATAAGTGCCTGCCTAGCAAGCGCAGGGTCCTGAGTTCGATCCCCAGTCCGCCAAAAAAAAAAAAAGTTCCAGGCCTACGCCTTTAACTGCTTAATATCTAATGCTGAAATGTCCATAATGATTTCTTATCAGACTCATTACTCTCTTTATTCTATGTAATACTATAGGGTTCTTTATTGCCCCATGAAAATCACCTTGGATTTCCCCCTCTCATCTCTGATAGCTAATGGATCAGTGTGAATCCCACATTGATACCATTGCTGTTCTTCATTTCCAGTGCTCAGTGCATTTATAAGCATAATTTCTCACCTATCATAGTTTTCTTTCTCCAGGCTTGTCACTTTCTAATTCAATCACTACACTGCTGAAGAAGTAATCTTTGATCATGTTATTCATGCATAAAAGTATTTCTAACAAGACAAGAAGGCTAGAGATATGTAGAATCTGGTTCCTCCACAATAAAGAAGAACCAAAGAAACAGGTTAAGATGAATAACTAAAGAGGAACACTGGACATAAGCAATAGAAGGGCCGGAACCTTGTGTTCTTAAGAGACCTGGGACTAACAGCCTAGGAAGAGAAACAAATTGCCCTGGTATTTGCCAGGGGTCAAGAGAGAGTCCTAGGCAAGTCTTATCAGTGTAGGTGCTGGCAACCCTAGTGACTGGACAGTTTTACAGTCCTCCCAGGCTTGCAGCTCGCTTATATAAGTCACTAGAAATCCACACCATATCCTTTCTTGAGAAGATCTCAGATCATTTCCAGTGAATGCCCAAGGTGGAGTTGCTAGGAGCCAACTGGAGATAAGAGTTATTATCTGAGTTTGAATTCCTCTGGTCTACAGAGTCCCCCCTCTCCACAGCATTGTCTGGGGTGGCCCAGTAGAGTAGCCTAATTGCGCTGCGTTGTAGGGAATGGGTGTTGTGACCTGGAGAGGAAGCGAAAGTGTTACCCTTAAGAATTAGGAGGTCAAGGAATTGGCGCACTGAAATCACAGCAATGGCCGGCTGCATGTAGACTCAGGTTGGACTGAAGGCAACTTCTCAGAGATACTGAATGTGGCTTTGCCTAACTGAGGCCCTGTTCCTAGGCAGGTGCTACCATAGTAGCAGCTACTATGCATGAGTCCACATGAAGCTGGCCATTGTGTACCAAAGTGACACCCTAAGATGCATCTTCAGGAGAAAGCTGTTTACTGCCATGAAAGCAGTACAAATATCTGATCCACCAGATCCTAGGCAAGTATTCTACCACCATACTGTGTACCCCCAGCCTATCCTGATCACCAGATCAGCCTTACAAAAGATGCTTTAGGGGTCCTACATAGTCATGATCATGAAACAATGTGAAAATGCAAATCTTAGAAGAGTGCAAGAGTCTCAGAAGGGTCCAAACATTGTCAACAAACCGTGAAACCACAAAGATGAACAACAGTCCCAAAGAATATTCAAAACCTAGAAGAAAACCAACAAACTGGTAAAAATAAGTCTTTACCTAGTAATAACCCTGAATGTGAACAGGCAAGATTCTTCAATTGAAAGATATAGGCTGGCAGAATGGAGAAAAGAAAAAATGTAATATGCTGCCTACAAGAAAGTCATATTACAAGTAAAGGCAACTGACCTGAAGGTGTAAGAAGGTAAGATGGGATTCCAAGCAAATGGAGACATAAAGTAAGCAGCATAGCTATACTTATATCTGACAGAGTAGACTTACAGATATAGAGTGAGAGACAAAGAAGGTCACCACCAGATAGTGATCAAGGATCAATTTACCATGAAGATATACATTACTGTACATCTATATGCACTTAATTTTGGAATATCTAATTTTATAAAGCAATCACTATTGGACACAAAGGGAGAGAGAAGGTTCAATTCAAAAGGGGGAATTTCATCATACCACTTTCATCAATGGACAGGTAATCTGGGCAAAAAGTCAACAAACTTCAGCATTAAACTATATTATAGATCAAATAGATTATATTATAGATCAGTAGACTTAGCAGAAAATTTGTGGAACATCTCTTTTTTGTATTTTAAAAAATAAAAGCACAAAAACTTATTAACAAACTGACACAAATTAGCATAAGAAATAGTACAATCAAAGCTGATTTGCAGACAAGGTGACATGGACTCAACAATGGTTGTTGCTTTACCTATTGATATCTTCCAAGTGTATATACATGAACACAGATACAGACATATGAAATTGGTCAAACAATCATCTCAACAACAGAAAAACACAAAAAAACAGAAAACAAAAGACAAAAAAAATACAACAAAAAAACCCCAACAATAGTTGCTGCTTTGCATATCGATATCTTCGAAGTGTGTGCTCAGGATAACACATACAGACATACAAGATTGATCGAATAACCCGTCATCAATTATTCCTTAGCATTAATTGATATAATACACTAGTAGAACCATGTCAGCCCTCCTGCACATATGTATATACATATATACATACATACATTTTTGTCTCTTTTCTCTTTTCCCTCGTCCCATCTGTTCTTTACTTTTGAACAGATTTCCTTCATGTCTCTTAGTTTATATTCCCACCCTCAGGTTCTTACACCAGTGATACAATACGTTGCCTGCACATGTACCGCTGATTTATTTCACTTATGAGTATGGACTCCAGTTTTGACCATTTGCCTACAAAGTCCCCAAAACTGTCTTTCTTTATAGCTGAATAATATTCCATTATATAAAAATGCCACAATTTTTAA